>JAOTOK010101619.1:0-27154 GCA_025770025.1 Virgularia gustaviana | reverse complement strand
GTACAGAGACATGTCCTCGAGGTACAGAGACATGTCCATAGCGGTCGTAATATGGCAGGCCTCTTGAGGAGCTTTCGCCTTAGCGCGTGAGCCAACGCGCACGCGCATGCACAGCGGTAACCCAAACAAGAGGCCTGCGGAGGAGGCTACCCCAGCCCTTAGTTTTTGGACGTCCTGAAATGAGTTCGGGTGTACCGACGCGTCATGTGAAGCCGGTGGGGGGCCCCGTTTGTTACAGGTTTGTCATGGCAGGCCGTTCGAAACCATCTAATACCAAGGCGGGCACCATTTTGAAATTAACCATTGGTTCAGCGTAACGTCTACCGCGTGTGTCCCGCGCGAGAGCCCGACGTCACGCATGCGTATTTTCTACGTGCTCCAGCGAATTTCTCTGCAATTTCCCCGTGTAACTGTAAGCTTTCTTCTTTGGTTCGCGGCCTAGGATCCATTGGTATTACGAACCGTTTGCTAGCTTTTGTTAGGTTTTTGTCGGCCATTGTGACTAATTGTGAGTTTTCACCGGCAAAGTGCGGTTAGGTCATTCTAGAACCATAACTGTCTTGTTGCTGTGCCCCGCCTACCGCCAAGAAATAGCGCCCCCTTGAGGTAGCCATAGTCGTTGAACAATGACATGGACCACATGAAGTCAAAACAAAGCAAATTAAGAAGGTTCGTGCGGTCGCGGCGCGTAAAAAAGACCACAAAATAGCGGACAGTTTTGACTCGGTAGGGGCTAACCCTGACTGCATAAGTTCAGTTTTTATTCAAATACAATAAATACTTTCTTGCTTTCTTTGTTCAAATTATATTATATATATATAGATATTTATGTACTGTGTTTATGTTATGTTGTGTCGTTTTGTCGTTTCACGCAAAACGTAATCTACCGGACGCCGGAGACGCAATCCAAATTTGGGTGTCCAAACATGAAGTCGTGTTTTAGTTTCGACCTAACAGGCCTTTTGTCGAACTGTATTCATAATTGTTGTCCAAACTTTGACTGTGTTTTCTTTGATACGTTTTGCGTGAACAGACATATATCTTGATGTAGTTTGCTTCTACTCTGGTAAACATTGTGAAAGCATGCATCTTTGGTCATACGACAATTGTTGAGGAAACTCAATGTCAAATTTTACAATAAGATCAGCACGCGTTGATGGGGTTTTAGGTAAAGGTAATCCTTCTCCAGCGTACCGTTTCACGTAACCAGGATGAATAATGTCTTTAACATTTACATTATGTCTCTTGCCGTTTAGTCCTTGTATACAGTACGAGACACCAAGTAGAGCGTTTTTGAGTGAAATTTTTGCTGTGTGAAGAAGATTGTTATTACTGTCTCTGGTGAAAAGAGAGTGTGGTTTGTCAGCTAAAACAAATGTTATATCGGCTGGAATTGAACCAGGGTTTTGATCTCCAACATTCTGGAATGTTATTCGTGTACCAGCTTTCCAACCAGGCTTGATCGCGATTTCGATCACATTCGAGTCTACCCTGGATGTTCCTGTATTCGAGGTTATAGTTCTTTTGATTTTTAGTTTCTTTGTGCAGCCAGTGGCTAGTTCTTCCAGCGAGATTTCCAAAGGCCGTTCAATAGGCGGGTCTTTTGGTAAACTTGTGTTCATATTAGGAACATTTGTACTGTCATTAGCTTCCGTCCGTGGACGTTTTGTTGAAGATGATGTGTCATTGCTAGCGCATCCTGACGTGCCGAACCCAAAGTCAGTTGGTTTCCTTTTTTTCGGCTGGTTGAATGTACTCGAAAAACCACCATGATTCACTTCGCAGTTTTGACTTGAGTTGCGTTCATGACTACGTTCGTGCATGCGCACATTGTTTGCCTCGCTGAAACGCGAAGATTTCGTAAAATGTTCTCGTGTTGCAGACATGAAATCATCATCATTTCCAAAGTCTGAAAACGCAGTAAAACACAATGTTATTTAAGTTTTACTGTAATAAGTCACCCAATTATGCTTAAAATACTGACGGAAAGTTTATGTTAGGCTTAATAACAGCAGAATACATCGGCTAGATTAGTTTGAACTTCCAGAATTAAAAAAACATGCATCATTTAACTTTTTAAACCAAGTCAAATTGGCTATCAAGTACGTTGTAACACACACATGTAATGCTGAGTTGGTTAAAATTACTGGGCAGTGTGGGCAGCGTATATACTGATCTTAAAACATTGTACTATGTTAACAACATTATAAAGCAAATTATATCACGAATTTTAAGCATTAAAGTTAGCAGAATTCTGCTTCGTATTTTGGTGCCTAAAATTGGTTAAATAAAGTTATCTTGGGGCAAATCTATATTGTATAAATTGAAATGTTATAATCACTATTGAAAACTCAAGAGGTGCAACTCGACAAAGAGAACATTCTTGACTGGAATATTGGGTTTGAAAAGCAATGAAATGATGATCTCTCTATTGTGGATACGAAAAGTCACCAAACATCAGTTTTAAACAATATGAGACAATGACGTCAAAACAATGAAGATGACATAAGGTCAAAAAGCTGAACTCAGTCACATTCATAATACAAAAGCCGGAGAAAGGTCGCTAGCTCTTTGTTTAAAAATATAGCAACTGTTTCAACTGGATATGTTGTTATTCACTCAACTTTTTCATTTCCACTAATAATTACTGTACATGTTCTCGAATGAGCAGAAGTGCAGAGAAGGTCAGAGCAGATCAAATGAAATAAGTGTTGACAACATCAATGTGCATTTAAAATTAGAACATCCAGAAATTTCTGAAACAATCTGGTTGTCTAAAGACGGTAATCCTTGAAACAGCGAAACTTGTTACCGGAATTTCCACATGTACCGTATAACTGTAGAATTTTTAGGTGACAAAAACGTAGTGATGCTGGAGTTTATACGTTGGTTTTCCTTAAAATCTTGCAATAACTTGATTTTATGGTAGTTTATTGCTGGTACTTAGCTAGTCTTTTCAAGGCTGCGGGTTGCAAACCATAATTGTCAAGTGAAATTACCCGGGATTAACCGGAGTCCAAAACGCAATCAGTTGATGGGTAAGGATGACGCACGATCTTTTCATAACATATACGATCTCGTAGAATGATCTGGTATTTAAAATGTTACAAATACCCAGGCATAGGTCGGAGGGATTTTCTTAGCAATGAATTTGTACGAATTTCCAGTTACGCGGCAAACAGTAATAAGGATTTTGACAAAAGCGTCGAGCATACAAAACACCTTCTAGAACGCGAGGGCTCTACGTACGCCCACCGCGCCAACGATTGCTGGCTGCTGTAATTAAAAGTTCCCTGCCAGGCGAGCAAGCTAAACACATGCTAGACTCGCTGAATACACACAGAGGACAATAATGACGATGGCAAAACCAATTGATGTCATGAGAGCCGGCGCAAAGGAACAGTTTATATGAACGTGTCCAAGACTCTCTTTTCTCTCTCTTACTAGTACACTATAACTAAGCTACTTGAAAAGATTACACAGCCCACATCATCCAGGATTTTGAGACAGCCTACACCAATCTTTATGCATATTTCAGCGGGGACATCTTAGGTTTTGGATCGCTGGGGGAGCGGCGACATCCACGCACACATGCAATAATAGCATGACAGTATTTAGTCGCGAAAAAGTTCAGAAGATCGTAGACCCACGATCAATTTACCGGGTGACATTTTATCAGAAAGAATTCCATTAGGTGTGTGAGCAGCTTATGACGAAATGACTGTGATGTACCTTCAAGACAAATATAGCCATAACCGAGAAAACTGTGAAGCGATGAAATAATATATTTACGTCGTGCTGGTTGGATACCTCTGGCTACGTCACACATGTTGGACGTGATTAATAAAATGTAACAAATAAACGGCGTTCGAAAGCGAATCGAATGATCACGATGCGGTTCACTACGACTAGCTACTATTTCCCAACAGTTGATACCATTCTAGCCGAAAGAAAACTAGAGAAGCTTGAAGCTTGGCCAAACTAGCATTTTTCAGACATGGAAATATTAATAATTTTTGTTAATAAGATATGTACTGAATCATTATGCGGAAAAAGCCTAGAATAATGCGAGGAAGTCGATTCTACTACAATTAACGATTATGAGGATTTTTCTCGACTGACAAGTTGATATAGACCATAGCATGAATAGTAAAGTTCGTAGTACTGTAGAAGGCGCATCTTGTTACTAGTGAAACTGTAATATCTAATAAATAGACGTGAAAGTTACACTACACAAGTTTCATCTAGTAATATTTTTTAAGTTGGAACTTTCCGATTACATAATCACAACGTATTAAAAATGAACGCGGTTGGGCAGCGAAAGAATTAAAGAAAATCGATCGCTTACCGGGGAAAGAGAAGTAATCCGAAAACAGATTACGAAATGTTTCTCGTGGATCTTCGGTGAAACCCGACCAAGAATTTCTACCTCTGTAGCCACCGAAGTGTCCAGATGTACCGAACTTCCTTTCGCTATCATATCTGCTCCTCTGATCGGGGTTACTCAGCACATTATATGCCCGACTCAGCATCTTAAATTTCTCTTCAGCTTCAGGGCTCGGGTTCTTGTCGGGATGAAATTGAACGGCCAGCTTCCTATATGCTTTCTTGATGTCGTCCAAGCTCGCATCCTCGGGAATGTTCAACACATGATAATAATTTTCATTCGCATCGTCTGCCATATTCTACTAAACTCCTTCGTCCTCGCCGTACGGGACTTTATTTAAATGCTACCACAAGTCCCTGGGTGAATTCAAAACGCTTCAATTGCCAACAATAGTGCCATAAAGCAGCGTAGACTGTTTCGGCTACACGTCTAAACTATACTTTCGTGTTTCGTTTACAATGCACCGCGTTTTGTGTTTGATTATCTAACCTTCTAGAAAGCGTGCTGCCGTATATGGTGATTATGCCCATATACGGCAGTGCGGGTCGCAGTTGACGGAAGTGGAACGACAAACACATGAAGCTTCGAGAAACTGGCAGAAAATAATGTGCACACGATATTATGGTATATCGTTATTTTTTTGCCTGCTAGTGCTACGCGTTTAAACGAACTACTTTTGGTGGACTGGCCACGCGAGGACCAGATACTTGCTTTACTAGTGTCTGGGAAAGCGCAAACGTTCGTGTACTTTATGACACTAATGTTTTGTTCGGTTCTTGCTAGAAACATCGACATTCTGAAGTTGGCGCACAGTCTGCACCGTCAGTTTTTGTCATTATTGTGCAAAAGAAAAGCGCACTGCGTCAATGTGTAGGTCCGCTTCCAACTTCCCACCGTGAATCATCAGTTTCGATGTCGCTAGCTGTATAACAAATTGCGCGAAAAACCACCGCAAAAAACCCCGTCCGTCGGATGGTGGTGTATGAGCAAAATACCATTTGTGATGTACGCACGACGCGACGTTCTTTACGTAATCTAAGCACCCTGGTAATTTAATGACTCTGACAAGACTATTTTTAACCCGACGACCTTCGCCGAATGTTCTTTCTAGTTGCAGTATCAAGTACAAGAACTGTCGTGCATTTGAAATTGGAGTTACAACATATCAGTATCACTTGAAGATATGTCATACCATTCAGGGGTGCCAGAGACAAAACAGTACGGTGCGAAATAACCGGCGTTGAAAAACCCAAGACTTCGTCCATGAGACTGCTCGTCTTATTCTATCTAGCTGCTTATTATAGGAAACAGCAATTATATAGGTCCCTGTTTGCATTGTTATATTAGGACTACCGCGCACCGGTATAGCTCGGCAGTTGACAAACAAGTCAAGAAACTAGCACTAACAGCAGTAGATGCTGTAACTGCCCTGTGCCGTCTGTAACGACGACATGAATAGGTTACCGAGAGTTTATGTAGCCGGTATGCATATCTTCGAAAACGACAGAAATTTCTCTTCCAAGTCAAGTTAAAGCAATGGGTCATTATCTTAACTATTTTTTTAAAAAAATAGGCGCAAGTTTTTATCATGTTTTCATTTCTGGAAAACCTGATGTCGGCACCTGCACACAAGCAAGCAGTTACATACTACGCCCTGTATAGCTTTTGCATCAAGGTAAGTTAGAGTTATGGTCCAGCTTACTCCATTATAGTATTCCTCGGCTTTGTTGAGTTGGCAACTCTCATCAACTCTCATCCCCTTTCAATCTGGTCTTTACATTTTTTCCTGCAAAACGTAAACAAATGTTGTGTGATTTTCGCTGCATTTATCTTTATGGAAAAAATATTTTACTCAACGAACTCCCCGCATTCAATTATTACATTCCTGCAAGCCAGTAAGTTATTCGGTTCTCAGATCAGATCAAAATGCGCACGGCGGTATTACCCCGCCCTTATCTGTCCCGAAATGGCCGTTTCCGAATTGCGTTGGCCTTCATTTCCCCAATCTTGGAAACACCGGTCCTAACACTAAACATGGAGATTTTGTTGTAAGACTATATAACTACCTATATGCCGCGTTTGATCGATATTCGGTCTTCAGATATAACTGTGAGTTATGGTTGAAGTATTCTGACTTCTCAGTATAAACTCTGGAACCATGCTAAATATATATGCTTTGCTGGACGCGGATTCCAAGCCGGTTTTAGCAACGTACGCGGTGAACAACGGGTTCATATTGAATATCGTTCCTTCATGTAATTAAACTTCCCAAAACAAACTGGTTTCGAGAAATGCAACCGCCGTGACTTGACTTGACCCCGAATTCTCGAACCTGGGTGCCATGATCAAAGAGAGAAACTACCAGACAACTAATACGGATATTTCGTGATACTGTTCAGAGACTGGTCCGAGCAGTTTTTGTGTCCAGCCAGAGGGCTTGGAGGTTGAATTTATTGCAGATGTTCCCGGTTTGGATTGAAAATAGTGCATATACAATTTCCCTTAATTATCACCTCACAGATATGGTATTCAATAAAGACTTGAACTTGATAAAAGTATACTGCAAAATGGATACTGCATGCAAAACTCTTACTTTTAAAAAGTTGGGTTGCAATTTCGAAAAGGGGATTGCAACAGCTTCCGCTCATAGCGGGCCACAAAAATTAACATTAATTATAAATTTGGCATTTTTATATTTACTTCTCTTAATTGCAATCAAAATCCGGGTATAATTTACCCCTGGAAGATTCCTAAACCACACTAGTGAAAGCTAAATATTGAATAAGTACATGATATCCAACAATTCAGAAAGTGTGAAAGCTTTATCTTAAGACGCTGTAACCCTTAAAACTGGACGTGGTAGCCAACGGCTATAGTTCTAGAACAAACTGTCGCCGAAGTGGATACATTGGCAATATACAATAGTACAATACTACAATTATATTATATTATGTGCAAATTCAAGCTATAGATATGACCAGTCTCATATGGTATAACTTCCTTCATATGAACGATATTAACAAGCCAAGAACAATTGAGAATTTTCACCAATACTATTCCTACTATATGATCCTAGTGATTCATGCATATGGTTATCTCACGAGTACCACATCAAAAGTGTGACACGAAACTATAAATAGTAATAAAATATATAATCAAATGCTGTTAGCTCCTTAATTAAATTTTATTTTATGTTAAGCTTCTCTTACAAACGGTTAAGGGGCCATAACGTTCCTAGCAAGGCCGGTTACAACGCTAATTTTTAAGTTATTAGGAGGGGATTTGCTCCTATGCAGCTAGGGCACAATAAATCATCCTTACTTATTATTAAAATGATCGTTTTCTGCTTTTGCGGATCCTGTCTCATGCTGTCTATTCTTTGTAGTCTTTGTAATATTATAATTCTTGTATATCGATTATAGTTAAGTTGCCAAAATTGAAATATATGTAAAGGGGGTAAAGGAACAACGTTAATTTATAATTATAGTACCGCGGCAAGAGAGCGCTGGGGTGCACGCGACGACTTTTCCGGAATTTGTTCAGTGATCGAGCTGTTGACAATATAAACGATGCTGCTAGACAAATGTTATTTCTGTCCATCGATATTTATTGATATAGACGGATAAACATGTAAGTGATATATGAGGTCGCGACTTATTTTCGTTAAAACCTACTTGAAGCTGCGCTACTGGTATATTCGCTTCTACGGCAACTTTCTATCTATACCAGAAATGATTTGGGTCGACTGCCAACCATCTTGGAACACAAACTGCGCTGAAAATAAAGCTTGTTTTGAAACAGGCGACATATGGGTCACCAAAAGCTGCGTCCGGTCCTGAAGGCACACGTGTGGCCCTGTGCCGAAAGAGAAGGGTCTAGAATGCGGCGACATTCACTGGAAGCATTTGTGCTTCAAAACAGGATGGTCGGGCGGTCTTGTGTACCTTACAAACAGTATGTGTCGGAAATTTCGGTATTGTGGAGAAGGCGACCATTGAGAACTAGTTGTTGAATGACTTTTTCTCTTTTGTTCGAATAGTAAAGTTAGCGATAGCGATATCTAAGTTGTACAACAGAGTATCCCGCGATATAACTAAATATCATTTTTGAAAACTCTGGAAGGCATGGGTTGTAAACAAGGTTTTGTTTACATTTTCACTGACTATACTGTGTATCTGGAATATGATATAATCATTGTATTTTGCTTTGTAATGCCCGCAAATATGACAAACCAAAATTCCACTTTCAGAAAATGGTACAGCAATGTCAAAGCAAGTTTTATGGGTAACTCAATGTGTAGGCTACTCGTTACTGGGTAGACACGCTGTGCTGCCCAGTGTTGTATAAAAATCGACTTTTAATATGTTCCGATTATTTGAGTATGCTTTAGTCCACATTAGTACATCAAAGCATAGTTCAAAGTCCCAACAAAATATAATAAAATTTCCAGCTTTATTGTTGTTTTATCCGTTGCCAAAATACTCAGTGAGTCCCGCATAGATAAAGTATATCCGAGCGTAAGCAGATACCTAGGGTGACACTGGATCAGACAGTCTACTGCCAACAAGAACAGTACTACTGATAAACAAGGTGTTCTTGAGTCATATGGCCTAAAATTATGTTTATTATTATACGAGTATTTCAGTTTCATTTTGCAGTCATTATATCTTTTCTTAATTTTCTTTCTTAACATAAAAATATTTAACAAAATCTACACAATAGTTTAATTGAGGAACGAGAGATGAAATCACGGACTCATCACAAATTGTGGGATATTATATTTTTGAGAATGTTATACTGCTGTAAATAATATTGTAAAATTGAGACGCTTATAAAGAAGAAACTGTGTTATAAATTAATGAACATTGGACTCTTCCAGATTCGACCGGAACCCTTCCAGTCGAAATCAGGTTCTTCGCCGTCCAACGGTGTGGAATCCGAGCGAAAGACCCGGACTGTGCCAGAAATTTTCTAGATTGACTTAAACTTCCCGACGACGTCTGTACACATGTTTGTATTCGTTTGTACGCTTTTTATTAGATTTCCGACCTCTCATCAAGAACAGCTTGTTTTTATGGGGCGGAAGTTAACTTAATTAAAAACACCAGGCAAGCTATATGGTTGACAATTACGACAATTCGCTCGGCTGTTGTCCACGGATCAGTTTGATAGCTACATGATTAGGGATCAATAATTGTTCTAGTAGTCTTCACTCTTCAGACCTAATATCGATTGTTTTACTTCATCGTATATTCGAGAGTCAGACATATTCAAATAATCCAAAATAAACATTAAATTAAATCTGCTAGTTTAAAGGTTTAAATAATTCTACTAGGGTTTTAGTCGCTATATATACATGTATAAAAAGAAATGTAAAATCCAACTTCCATATTACGTAACTAAAGTCTATGTACTTTTTCCAAGACGAGTAGGCGTTCTTCGACTAAATTTCCGAATACGGTCAAGCTTTGTTGAAAAAGACGAGGCGTATAGTTTTTTTATCCAGCTTGTCTGTATTTTGACATGTTTACGAGTAGCGTATGGTAACGAGTTCACAACAATCAGGTAATTGATTCGACATTGGTAACGCAATTCTGGTTTAGAGGTTTTTTGAATGTAACTTGAAAAGTTTTAGTATTCATGACCCAACGTTTCGACGTACTCCTGTGTAAGGGTAGGGTAGTTTTCATACATGCATAAGACACACTAGACAGGAGTGTCGAAACGTTGGGTCATGAATAGTAACTGTTCAATTAAAGTTACACTCAAAAAATCTCTAAATCAGAATTGCGTTACCAATGTCGAATATCTACGAGTGTAGAAGTTAACAAGTATTTGGCGAGAGTTACACGTAGGGCCTACAGAGTTCGGTGGTACGGTTAATTAGACCTTGTCTTCGCCAATCATAAGCGAAAAGTGAAAGGAACTGCCAAAAGTGATAATAAAAGCTGACTTTGCCAACGAAAGCCCTTCGTTTGCTCTCATGAAGGACTTGTAATTTACACGGCCTGGCTACGCAGCACCGCAACTTTTTTAATTAACCAATCATATATATGCCGACTACGGCATACGAGTGTATTGTATGACTTGATTACATATCTCAAAATGACCGAATTAGCTAAGCACGTAACTTGTCCAGTGTGTGGTATAGGCTTTACGAGCTTGATGCGATTCTGAGTGTCATTACAGTGCTAAATCATCATAACGCGACGAATTAGCAAACCGCATGTTTTATGACGGACAATTGGCTTGACTGCCGGCACATATAGCCTTACCAAAAAGGCGTTCTTATTTTCCGGTGATTTTAATGGTCTAATAACGACAAAAAAAGGAATTGCGGTCACAATTTTTCATCGAGAAAGCCTACAAAAGGAAAAGGGTAGTCTTACTTGCAATTGCCTAAAAGGAAGACATTTTCAACCTAAAAGCCGACGCACCGGCACTTGACGACATCCTGTTTTGCAAAGCTCGGAGTCAAATCGACGCTGAGTAAAGTACAGGTACTTATTGGCCAATGACTTCGGGACAAACAAATTTCTTTATTGTCACTTAAAAAAACATGCCAGCGAAGTGGTACTATAGTTCAGGTTTATATTGCAAGTTAAGTACCATAATATATCTAAAACAAGTCACATGTCTTCCTTTGCGGTTCTTGAATGCTGAGATATAGATCAGCGCATGTTAACCTATCGGCGGATGATTGACCGATATACATGGCTTCTTAAACTTATCGATGATTTAAAAGAACATTGTTGAACTCTACACTGACTGCCGCAATCCTAAATGTTGCCACAATTTTCGACAGCTGTTTTGAAAATCCGCATCCGGGGCCCAGGAATATCACGGGATATATATCACGATACCACAGAACTTAATATTAATCTTAATCGTAATCCTCATCCTATATGTATTCCGGTACACCTTGGTGATATTCGACGTATTCCGGGTTTTTACAACGCCTTATATTTGAGTGGAATACTTCTTTGTTTTTCAAGTGAGTTGTAAAGTAAAAATCATGAATAATTAATAAAGTAAGCGAGCGATATTCGACCACATCTTATACTGCCTTTGTATATCTAATACAGAGAAAAACCACTGATCTGCATAAATCTTTAATAATGATAAAAAAATATTAAACATCTTTTGGTCATTCTGTATCACTGATACAGATCCATCATGTGGTTCACGGCACAACCATTTACAACACTCGCCTTCATGTTGGTTTGTACAATATATACAGCCTGAGTTCCTGACAGAGCAGGCCGCTCATGTTATAAATATAGAGCATAATATATGGCCTTCTCTATATCAAACAGCTTTTCCTAGGCTTGTTTCTCTGATGTTGTTTCCTCTTTGCTCAAGGGAAACTGGGATACATTTAGGGTTAGGCTTATGGATCAGAAGTGATCACATACAATCCCCACCGTTCCCCACCAGAGAAAAGAAGGCAAAAAGTGAAATCTGTGTGATCAGGGATGCTGTGGAAGCGTGGGGACATCGCGCTCCTATAGTTTCGGAATTCGAATTTTTAGATTCGAATTTTGGATTCAGAGCTTTAGATTCCGTTTTCCTAGCTTCAAATTCCGGATTCCTTGATCTCGATTCTGGATTAATACATAGCTTTGGATTGTGGATTCTCAGATTTGGGTTCTGGATTGGTATAGATTCACTGGATTCCTAAACCTGGATTCTGGATTCATAAGCTTTGGATTCCCAATTCCTAAATTTGGATTCTGAATTCCTAAATTTGGATTCTGAATTATTTGGATTCACGATTATTTCGATTCACGATTATTAGGATTCAGGATTTCTATAGTTAAATTCTATAAAGACTGGAATCTCTGACTTCTACGCCGTTATTTTACTGTTTGGCGAAATGCCTTACAAAAAGATAAAACAGTATTATACTCCAGAAACTTTACTGAAAAT
The DNA here is from genome assembly GCA_025770025.1 of Virgularia gustaviana. Taxonomy (NCBI): domain Eukaryota; kingdom Metazoa; phylum Cnidaria; class Anthozoa; order Scleralcyonacea; family Virgulariidae; genus Virgularia; species Virgularia gustaviana. Next base: position 14,838 of record JAOTOK010101619.1, on the reverse strand, counting down.
CTTGCAGAAGTCAGAGCTTTAATGTAGGAGTTAATTAGAAGAATAATTACTAGCCTATCAGAAGTGTCTTTATGTGTCATAGAATATTAATATTAATTTGGCATATTAGGGCCACAATAAGAGCCCTTCTTTAGCCTCGGGTTTCTGTGGTTACAATGGCATTTATACGAGTTTCCCCGATGCTGTTATCTATACCGAGGTTTGATGCATACTGTCCTCTTAACACGAAAGTGAGGCTCGGTGGTAATATCAATTGCTTAGGAGGAAGAACCTAACCTCCTCTGCAGGCAACTCTAGGGATTTTCAGAATCTAAGTCTCGCGTTTCCCCCAGCTGTGCCGCCCTCGTAATGACGGAGATTGCCTGCAGAGAAGGCTTGGAAAAACCCGCATAAGAGCCTTTCAAAAGGACGATGCCGGAGTCTTATATCGATGCACATAAAAGAATACTTGAAAAGTAACCATTTTATTGTAGTATGGCGAATATATACTTCAATTTTCCCTTTAATTCTCCCCCTCAGATACGGTTGATATTTGAAGAGTTGCTTACGTCAATCAACTCAAAAAGTCGGTCTGTTGTTTTTGAAGTCATTTTAAGCACTCGCAGTTATCGGCTTTTGCCTCGTGATCTAAATATTATATAATTAAACACAGTTGTTCATGTTGTAAATATTACTTAACAATCGACGGTAGCGAGTTTTTATCCGTATCTAGAACAAACGTGTTAAGGGCACATATCAATCTGTAGATTTATCTGGCAAATTGTGAATTAAAATTTTCCAAAAATAGCCCATTAGGATAGTTGACGTATCCTGTCTAGACCCAATAGGTTGTTAAGAACAGGAAAAACAACAACAGTAATTGATATGAAACTACCAAGAGTTTCCTATGATTCTTAACAGACAAACAACTCTCTGTATGTACAGTGACGAACTATAGTCGCGTGACATTGCCCACTCCAGCTCAACATTTATGTCGTATCGCTCACTATCGCGACATGGTCGTGCGAGATCATGTGCTACAAAGCCCAGCTTGTCCGCTAATACATGGAAATCGCATTTGTCAACAGCCATATGTCATGCCATATCACAAAAGGGTTTCAGTTTTCCAAATCATGGAAACGTCTAGTCCCAAATGATTACTGTATGTGTTAAGTGGCTACTTAAGCCTCGCTGGCTCTAGACTAAACTAAATATACATACATTAACTGTCAAAGGTTTGTCTTCATCAACAACTTTCAGAGCTCTCAATTCGGCTGTTCCATGCACCGCGCAGTCCTTTCAAAAGTGGTAGGACTTGTCCAGTCTGTCACGTCCACACTATAGGACTAAGAGAGGTCTATTTTGCGGGCGATATTTCTGTATTTCTGTTTACAACACCGCCAGAAATTAAATCTTTCTCGGCAAGAAAGTGGTGGGGCTATATAGCCCCCACAACCCACACGGTTGCACAATCTAAGCGTTCCTTTTTTACGACTTGTGTGACCGGGATATCGCGGACTATACAAACACGACAAGAATACGCGTGTTTTTTTTTAAATTCCGACACAACACGGACGCGAATGTTGTAAATGACTGTAAATATTTCGTTTTTATCACACGACCGATCTGTATCATTTCATACATAATACCAAGTTAATCATATGACACAGAATCATAATGGAGAACTTGGTATATTATGTATATCAAACGGATTAATTAGTATTGTGTATCAACTGATACAGATGACTGCAGTATAGTCTGTATATTGGGTATAATAAGGGCTGTCACATGACCCAAACGTAGAGATATTATTTATATACACACCCAATATATGCCCTTTTGGAAACTCATCTGAGTAGTTATGTATTCATTTCAAAACAGCACAGACGAATTTTGAGCTAATATGAGTGGGACTGACATCAAAACTTGCCTTCATTTCGCGCTTTGTAGGTATCGTTCCCAGTTCCTTTTGGGTAAACTGGCCGTGACCAATTATGGCGCGCGCGTGTCCATTCCTGGAAACGATAATATATGTGCAGGCGTATTGAATCACAAACCTCTAAAGTAAGACTGTAAATAGAAGGTGAGGTCGTTGCGGTCCAGATCAGTCAGCGAGGAAATATATACTATAGAAATAGTATGGAGAGGCACTAGGCAAAACACCCCAACCATTTCGGGTTATAAAATGTATTTTAACGTCAAGGCTGCGAAGGCGGCATAGCAAGCTGGTTCTACTCAAAGATTTTTCACATTTTTGACACTAGAGGAATAATCTACTCAGGATAATAGAGCTCATCGATCGCTACTGGTGTTGTTATTTTCCGGCTTTGTTTGACCCCCACAGTTTCCTCGCAAATTCTGCTAAAACTTCGTCCAGATGACAACGGCTCCTATATCAGGAACAAACAATATGACGTCTAGCGTAAATTCGCTGAAATATCCTAGCGTTGGTCGGACGTAGTCCTCGGAAGCGGCTGTGGTAACACGCCGTAGGTGTGTTTGTTATTGTTGTACAACGGAAAACACATCTAAATTAACAAAGGATGTTTTGAAATTCTAGAATATATGCCGGACGAATAAATCTAGAATTCGAGGTAACCTATATATTGAAATATGTTGCAGCTTATTATGAACATAAAATAACGTATAATCAATTTGGAAGTGAATACAGATCGAGTTGTTCCTAGAAATATAGTTTATATAGTTGTGCTTTGGTTTCGTTTCCTTTATAAAGTCAAAGATTGCACAACTACAAAATTGACATGCATGGAAGAGTCGTTTTAGGAAACAATTGCTGCATTTTTTGTTGTTATCGAAGAAAATTGTAGGGCTGCATAGGCAGTTTAAAATAATTGAGCCAAAAACGAGAAGGTTTTCAACTGCTAAAAGTATCAAAATGGCTAGTTCAATTAGAGAAATTCCTTCATCAGACCGATTGCTGAAATACTTTCGTTCGAAACAAGCCTTTTCGCTTTTTGCTTGTCTATCGTTCTTCTTTCTTGTGGCGGACAAACTGTGCGACCGACTAATAAAAAGAATTGAACCCCATAAAATTAATTTTTGATCTTCATAAATAGTCTATTCAGTAGTATAAAGACAAAAGGAGTGTCAACAATATATAGTTCATGAAAAAATAACATATTCCTTATTTGTAACCTAGAGAAGTATTGTGCTCTTATAAAATGTGTTTTTAAGATTACAAGCACTTTATAAATAAACGACATCAAAGAAGCTTTTGCGAATTCAAAAAGTTAAGAAAAGTTGAAATGGAATATACAAGGCCGCTCCGCTAAAAACAAACCGCCTATTCAGATAATAAAGCGCGAGGGAAACACCCACTTCGGCTTAACATTCCGAAGTATTAAAATGATTCTATCCACCATAAGTCGATTATCTGGGATTAGGAAAATGGGAATCGATTTTTTGTCATCACCACATGTAGAAAAAAGCGGTGGGCTATTTTTAGCAGGAGTTTTCTCGATTTGAGAAGTTCTAGTAAATCTTTTTGGCAACAATGACAGGTCACAACATAAAACGAGGAAAGAAGTGTGTCTCAATAAGATTGATAGAACTATCTAGCTTAAATTATACCCAGCTCTGTGTCTCTATGTACATGGGACTTCGCCAATCCTAGAGTTTTGTCAGTCATGGTACATCAAAATTGTGTTGAAAACAGCATCGAACTGCATGCAGCAGGCTCATGCGATCCCCCGCGTCTGGAGAGATTGCGGTCTATAGAGGTAGCTACTGACCGTTGAACATCGCGGAGTAACAGTTGAACACAATAAGTAAAAGAAAATGGTTTGTTATAAAAACAGTCGCAATAGACTTGCCTCGCATGGATTTTGTTCCCAGCATTTGGAAATAGCTCGCAATGAAACATTAAAACAATAAAAGCATATTAAGTTATAATATGGAACTATATGTCTTTTCTTTTTCACAGTTTGAGCTGAGCTTTAAATTGCTTCAATAAATATCGATGGTGATAAATAAAACGAGATGGCTTTACAAGAAAATCATGGAAAACAGCCAGAGCTATCCAGAAACATCGACCTTAAAGCTAAACAGCTGGGACCAATAGATTGCATGTTATCTCCATTAACAAATACAATACATTAGATCAATTAAGGGTTAATAGGTCCTCTATGCGACCTCAAGAAGATTTATGTTGCTAGAACTCACTAGAGCTACTCGGTATAACCAGTAGTAATATAACACAAGACCCCAACGGAGGATGGTCCTCACTGGACCTCTAGGAAGAACAGTTTAAATAGAACTGATAAAGCTATCTAGTATAACAAGTAGTAGTATAACACTAGACTAATGAAGGATGATCCTCACTGGACCTCTAGGAAGAACAGTTTAAATAGAACTGATAAAGCTATCTAGTATAACCAGTAGTAGTATAACACTAGACCAATGAAGGATGATCCTCACTGGACCTCTAGGAAGAACAGTTTAGCTAGAACTGATAGAGCTATCCAGTATAACCAGTAGTAGTATAACACTAGACCAATGTATAGGATGATCCTTACTGGACCTCATAGCGAGAACAGTTCAGCTGGAACTGATAGAGCTATCTATAGTAGGACCAGTATAGTAGATAACACTAGACCAATGAAGGATGATCCTTACTTGACCTCATAAGGAGAACAGTTTAGCTGGAACTGATAGAGCCATCTAGTACAACCAGTAGTAGTATAACACTAGACCAACGAGGGATGATCCTCACTGGACCGCTAGGAAGAACAGTTCAGCTAGAACTGATAGAGCTATCCAGTATAGCTTGTAGTAATATAACACTAGACCAACGAAGGATGATCCTTACTGGACCTCCCAGAAGAACAGTATAGCTAGAACTGATAGAGCTATGCAGTATAACCAGTAGTAGTATAACACGTAGACCAATGAAGGATGGTCCTCACTGCCCTGGACCTCTAGGGATTAAGAAACGTTTAGCTGGAACTGATAGAGCTATCAAGTATAGCCAGTAGTAGTATAACACTAGTCCAATGAAGGGTGGTCCTCATTGGACCTCTAGGAAGAACAGTTCAGCTAGAACTGATAAAGCTATCCAGTATAGCTTGTAGTAATATAAGACTACTGGGAGCAATGAAGGACGGCCCTCACTGGATCTAGAATAGCGGATCTGGGGATTTAGTAATAATATTCTAAAATAAATAGCAAATGAACGTTTCTGGGCCTTAAAGGCAGGCTAGGGGGGAAAAGTAATTAGTTTGCGGTTCTGTTTAGTGTCGTTGACGTTATAACGCGGAACAGAAAGCGGGGGAGCACAATTCTTTGTTAAATTATGTTGCAGAGAGATTGTCATAATCCTTCGCCCCCAAGTAAAACTATATAGATGACAAGAAGCTATGCGTATGTAAATGCATTCACACATGCATTCCTATGGAAACCATTCTTCGTTTGTTGGAGAAGAATCTAGCATGAGACAAGCTGTCAACAAGATGACAAGTTGACAAAATAAAGTTCAAAGTTTATCCACACAATCAACAAGAGAGCCGGTGTTATGTACTCTGCTTATTCTAGTCATACACCAAGTAAACAACATATTATCCAGCTTCAGGACCATAAACAGCTCTCGATTGTACTGGAATGCATGCACAGCACCTCATCACTCATCACTATGGTAACTGCACCCACATACACCAACAACCCGCGCCAAAACTTGTTTACCCGGCAGGGATCGAGACACGAAAACCTATAGCATGGTTTGTCTGAAGATAGTAAGTTGTATCCGCCTAGTTATCTAACAATGAATAAAATCTCTTGTATTTGTTTGTTACCAATGCGACCAATTCGACATTTTGTCGCTTGAAGTTAAATCCTAAATAACATTGTAAAGGTCGTGACAAGTTTACCAACAGCACAGGGGGTGATGCATTAATGTCAATAACTATCTCATTAAAACCATTATTACATAATGCCAATACTTTAGATTTTTCACTCCTTTTAACGCTAGATTTTACTCGTTAAGTGGAAAACACAATGCAGACCGTTTTCCATTCAATAAACGGCTAATCTAACTATCTTCCTTAATAGTGCATTCGGTATTCTAAACTTTTACTCTGTCTAATTACCAGATGATTTTATTCCGGCATTAAACCAGAAAAATGCCCTCCTGTAATAGCTATAGGGTTATGTGACTATCTTCTTTAACTCTTTAAGCATAATGTCCAATACTTTAGACTTTTACTCTGTTGAATATTTTACTCCTCAAGAAGAAAACTCTGGAGTTCTCAGCTAACAATGGGTTATCTCTTTTAACTCCTTATTGTATAATGTCAAATATTTCAAGACTCTGTCTAACGCAAGACGATTTTACGATCGTAAAAGGGAAAACGACAAAGCTGTCAGTTTGGGAGCTGCGCTAATTAATAAGCTACAGTTGATCTTGCTTGCCATGGTCGCAGACGTAGAAAGACGGCCTCGCTTTTTTTAAAGTTCTTACAACACGTCTCAGTTTGTATTAGTCTTAGAAAGCATATTACTTTACTAGATAACTGTTATGTGGGCGTTAGCGCAGTGATATTAAGTTGTTTTAACATATTATTGTGTTTCAAACATGTGATATTGCCGTATCCTTTACAGTTGGTTTGCCTGAGCTGGGGGTTAATCGTTGGATTAAGATCTACTAAAACCTTGGTTTTCAGTGCAAAATACTGTAAAATAATCACGTAGAATATATAGTTTCTCCGATTATATTATTATAAGGACTATACGAAGAAGCATCAATACCAAAAGCAGCGTAATTGCTGGTTCTTGAGACAGAAGCCTGACCCTAGTTAACGTCATACGAAACCCAAGAAAACCCACATCCGCCGCCATTGACGAAACAGGGTAATGAAAGTTATAAAAAACTATTATCGATTTCTCAAAGTTTTGTTACTGATGATTATCTCGTGTTTGATGCCACAAAAGACTTTCCTTGCGTCATAACGATACGAGTATACTGGTTGTTTGGGCAGTTTTAGGCCTTACAATATAATAGAGGAACTGATAAGTCATTCAAATCTGAATCTCGCTTCGGTTGAAAACCGGAGAAATATTCGTGGCAACAATCAGCATGTCGTTATTTAATATTATTTTATTTTTGAGTCGGTTTTCTTTGACTGTACCGCGGGTTGTATACCGTATATAAACCTTGAATACTAATTGTGTTGGAAATAAAGAAAACATCTCACAATTCTTTCACTTCCAAATTCAACAAAACAAGAAATTATGGTTTGAAAAAACCTCCCAAGAATGGAATATTTTAGATAAACTCATCGAAGGTCGGGTTGTATGTGATATAAACCCGTCGGACGCTAACACAGTCAACCATCTAACTCTCCTTCTCTAGCTTTATCTCGTCTTAGCTCTTGTGACGACTGTTTTCTAGTCTTCAGTATAATTAGTTATATTACCATTTTCGTACGATATTACGTTCAGTATAGAAGGTCGTTGATTGGTCACTGTCAGTGGCTCGGTGCATACAGCTGCTAAAACCGCAGGAAGTTTTCAGCAAAAGGAAAAGGTAGTTTATATACAGTAGGAGCAGAGAATAGTGGCAATAAAAGTGCTCCAAATTTGTATAAAACGCGCCCAATGAAGGCTCGGTTAAAGATATGATTAATTGGGAAAATTTCTTTGAAGAAATGGTCAGCAAAAGAATGTTCTCGAACAACCTGAAGAAAAATAAAAATGTTTTGACCAACCCGACGCTTGAGATCGTTATTAACTTTCTCCCTCTTTTTGTCCAAAAGCTACCTACGGAGCACTTAGAAAAGTTGATTCCAGTTCATGTATTCACCTCTTCTTCTCCTGCTTTCGCAACTCAATGTGCATGGACAAATCATGATTATCTACACTTTGAAGGCTTTCCGTTCATATTTATAGTTTCATTGCAAATTCAAATTGCAGTCGCACAACGTCTGAAAACATTACACTTCGAATATCAAAATAAACTACAAAATATATACTCATTTATTGCTCGTTTCACAACAGGGAGTTCGACGGTTTTATTTATTTAGTCTAGTATAATATATACACATATGTACTTAGGCGTAATAACTGTCTATAGTATATGCATATATAGCGGCTACTAGGTAAATTATATATGTATAAGGTGCTATTAACAATTATTTAGCCATAATAACTATAATATCAGCCAAATACATACAACATTCATTCATAATTTATGTTATCAATTTGAAGACCATGATTCATTGAATCTATTCTAATAGTCATTATTACTAATATATATACAGTGTTTCATCACAAAAGCAAAGTTCTTGCATCATGCATGTGAGATTATCGGCAAAACAAGCAAACAAACAAGGCAAGGTAGTAACTGTATATATATACGAGTTTTTTTCATCGCTCAGTGGGGCCACCGAGCACTTGTTTGTTGTTTGTCATTTTGCGTGTGTACGCTAAGTTTGTCGCTTTGATCTGGCAATGAAACAGTATAGCAGGAATATTCGAGAACTCTGCTAATATCTGTCCAAACTCATCAAATTGAATTTCGCGGTCAAACGTCAGCTCAAAATTCACAAATAATTCATCAAAACCAACTGAGTCAATAGTAATTACTCTAGCCATTATACGGCAACAATCGGGAACATTCGATACGCCATAAGATCAAAACAACAACCTCACGCGCTCGTCTTCTCAACAGCATGTCGCTTCAATTTTTATTATAAGATCTGCAACCAAGTGTACAACTGACAGCAACCTTAGTCGCGAGCATTCCTCTGCTTCCAACATCCTGTTACTCAAATCGCTTCGCGCTAACTTTTATAGAATCGACGCTGGAAATGGTCTACCGTGGTTCGCCGATTCTTCAAAAGAATATATTTTACGATCGTACATTTGTAATGATTTTCAAATTGCAGTTAGTCGCATATGTGTGTAGTTTTAAATTAGGCGAATGACGCAAAAACGGAACTTTCCAGACTAGTCTGACCAGCGTAAAAAAACTTATGTCTGCAGTAAGTGGCAACACGCGTACTTGCATTATCTCTCTTTCACACCAGATAAAAATGAGTTTTAACAAAAGCATCATAGAATAAGGTTATAGAATTAGGAGGTAATTGGGGTTTGTTGTTTAACAGCCATGTAGACGACTAAAAACTAATTTGCTTCGTAACGAAATGATCGTTGTATAACGTTAATACACGCAGCTTAAGGTCATTTCACACGTTGAAATTTGTTTATGCAACAAATTGTCGCGTAATACTGACCTCAATGGATGTTAAGAGATAAAAAATCACTAATTTACAACGTCATGTATTGGGTTTATGTGAGATATGTTGGTTGAACATCACTTGGAATCAGTCAGTTGCAAGACAAGTTGCATGATGAAATATTGCGATCTGTGTGATCGTACATTTAAGAACTAAGGTATTCTATAGCAAGTGCCTTTTGAAGGAAAAGCATCAGTTGTATAAAGGGACAAATTAATCCAAATTAAACTCTATGGATTCCTTGAATTAATTCAGGGCTTGCAGTGAACCTAGAACAACCGATACACGCCTCACCAAATACTAATATGACTTCACAAAACTACACAATTTTACAACTATGTTTTTGATATGTATATACAATGTTCACTTTTGGTGATAAAATTTAGTTTCAATAATACACATGCAATCAAACATGCACCTATTCGATGTTACGGTCTGTCAGCAAAGCTCTAAAAGAACATGGTTACCAAGCAACCACATCACAATGCTACAATGTTGTAAACTAGTATAATGTGTGGTGCCTATTGTCAGACGATATCAACGGTGTATTTTGCAGAATTTTTTTCGGTGGTGGGTGGTGCATTACTTACTATAATTGTCACTCATTGTTCCAGGAATGGATATCATTCCCTTTCTCCAACAATCCTTGTGCTTCAGGTTCCCCTAAGGACATTAGGAGCATCTAGAGGTCACGATAATTCCAAGAGATTTACTCTGGTTTGTAATGCTGTGCTCCCAACCTTAGCCAGGCAAAATGGACGCGATCTTCTCTTTCTGTTTTTCTGTCAGGCTCGTTGGAAAAATCACCGAAAAATGAACCAACAGGTCTCCATGACCACCGGACTCCTTGGGCATTCCTTTCCCGGGGATACTTTTCCGGGTGCCATGGCAGACAACATCGGTGGTGCTGAGGGTCAGAGATTCTCCGCAAAGTAACGGGATTTGGACGTTACAACCGGTCAAGGCATCGCGGAGTGTTATCTCGACTTTATGAATCAAATTGTTCTCGGCGTCACGCGTAAAGTGTGCATGCTTGCGTTCGCGTATCACGAAGATTACGTCCCCGGGTATCATTCCCGGTTTTTTGTTCCCGGCAGAAGGGATCACGACTTTGGCACCGTCCATTGCACCCGGTGGCACCTCGACTTTCACAAGTTTCTCATCGGTGCGCTCAAGGCGAAAGTTCTCGCCAAAAACTTTGGCTGCAATCTTCATCTTCTTCGTACATCCAGTCCACAGTTCTTCAAGTGTCAGGTATATTTCGTGTGTAATGGGTTTATCACGAAAACACGACGTAGCGCCGCTATGGGATGTTGCTGGGTATATGCGCTGAGTTGTACGCTGCATTTTCGAGCGGTAATGGTAGGTGCTATTGAGTAGCCGCGTTCGGTCGTACGTCTTCATTGAAACACAAAACAACCACCACACGACCGACGCCCGCCAACCGAACACACCAGAACTGTCGCGAACACCTGCCAGGGGGTCCTGCACGGACAGAGGAATCGGAGGAACGAGTGCGGCCGCTGGTTAAACAACTTGGACCTTGATCTATACTAAGCGAGAAACGTAGTTATGAGTGGGTTAAAAACGATTAATGCAACCATTTCAATAAAGCATTGCTCATAATTACTGATTGTCATTTTGAGATATGAAATATAGTCCTACAATCAGTCATAATCAATATATGATTGGTTAAATAAGGTTGAAATGATTCTTATTCGATTATTCAACATACTCCAGAGAGATAATGAACGCTGGGCTCCATTGTCTAAACGAGTACTGCATTTGATGAAAGTTAGTCATATAAATACCAGTCCTGTTTGACCATGCACGAGGAATAATTCATCTTACTTGTCAATCGTATACATTTTTTGCTATTGATATTCGATTTGCAGTATTGTATTTATTGTACAATTGTTACACGAAAAACAGGAACATTTCTAATGTGTAATCATCAGTGAAGCTGAGTTCGAGTATGGTTATAGGATCAGGAGGGAAATTAGGAAGGCGATGCTTTCAGATGGTCAGCGCCGGCTTACGCGGAACTCGAAGGAACTTTGAAGGAATGCATGTGCGTCAGTTGAAATCCGTGCAATTACATGGGAGTAAACTTGGTTTGGTTTATTACCAAAGACTGGATTTGTGTTGTTCAGACAGGTGATCAGCGTTCCTTGGCACTGCGTACCGTCATTGAACTTATTAAAATCGAATACAAAAAACGTTTTCAAGACTTGTTCATACGGTCAAGCCTGTACGAGTTGAGGCTGTGTTTATCAACTTGATCATTTGTTCTGTAAAGTTGAAACATGTTTTTATAGCTAGTAAATAACAAAATTGGCCAGAAAAGAACTTCACCAAACTATATTTTGCCAAGCTATGGAATACGGCAATGTCTATAAATAAACGTTCTGGGAATGAAATGATCACGCTACATAACTTCAGGAGATCTTTCCTACTCATATTTGTTTTTGGCGCAGGGTTTTTACACTTGAAACAATTAAACAGTTGGACTCGTGGGAATATCGCAGTTGAAATTTTTCTAATAGCTTTGAACTCGGACTTGAACGCACGGAACTTGCAGTGTGGGTTGAGGACACTGATATTGACCATTAAAAAGAATTTGAATCGGAAACCAGGAATCCGAGCTATCAGAAAAGTTTGGGTTGTATAATTACCGTCAAGGTTGGCATGGACTGTTTTATCAAAAAGAAGACTTTATCGTTTCTAATGTATTTTTGTAAGTCTTGGAATGGTTTAAATTTTACAAGAGGGTTGACGAAAGTTAAAGAAAGTTGAAAACTATTTGATTCAAGGGAGTTCCAACTGTGAGTCTTTTTTGACTGCCAACTCAAGTACTTTTATCAAGTACATGGAACATATGGAAACAACGTGAGCGTTGACGAGAGAATTTTTCGTCTGACCAGCCAGCAAAGGCGCTAGCAAAGACTTGCCGACTGCCCCCTTTTACTGTAAATTACAGTACTCTGTATGTAAACTCCTTCAACTTTCATCGACTCAGATTTACAATTGTGTAGTTCTCGTTTGACTGTCAACTCTCGGCGCCAATTTTAATCCAGTATTTAGTTAGAAATAGAAGTACAAGGTCTAAAGGTTCGCGTCGCGCTGTCAAATTGCGCCCGGCGTGGGTACTGTGTCTTAAGGGTTGAGAAAAACTCTCAATCTAAACTGTACGCCGTCGTCGTCTGAACGAACCAAATATTTTTTAACTAAAGAGGGACATAAGCCCGGTCGGAAAAACCGTGTGACTGTGTAACGCGTGCATGAGAAAACTTTACAGACGAAAAATGCGCGAACAATACAAAAGGAAGTGTACTTGGTCGAAATCTATTTAAAATATATAACTGAAACAATTCATGTGTGCGTTCTCTCCGATGAATATTTTAGATAATATTATGTACAATAATAATGATAATAATAAATACAACTAGTACTGTCTCGCTTGCTCGCTCGTTCCAACTCTCTTCTGTCATTGCTCTTACCTATTCAACGACGAAGCACTAGTATTCTCCAAAGACGAGATAATGTTGTCCAGTCGTCAGATTGATCTGGTATTGTCCTTTCCACGAGCAGTGAGCGTCTTCTAGCAAGACCAGCACGGAGTGAATCGTGTGTCATGAGATCGCTTTGTTGCTAGATAGAATCGAAGGTTCTAGAAAACGGCGCCGCGACGAACACTTCCGTGCATGGATCCAAAGCGCTTAATTAAAAAGCCGATACGGCTCGCTTGTAATCATACGAATACATCAAGGCAGTCATGAGACGTCGGTAACGCACGGTGGACCATCGTAACTTGTCGACACGTCAATCATTTGCCAATCATAAAACTACTGTAGGAAGACATTGCTAGCGGCGACGGCAAGATGTTGAGCATCAAACAGTCAAGCTACGACTTGTACTATAATTATACAACTGATATTCCATGGCAACATGTCGCTCTCAAATATATAAATTGATCTTTGCCAGCTACCAGCTGTCTTCGTTTGTCTTTCAATAATAGTTATTGTGCGTTGTTCAATGGGGCCACAGCGGTTTGGCCGGGTATCCAATGGGATCAATTGTAAGCTTGTGATTGGGCATATATTGCTGTCTTATTAAAAACAGATATATATTATATATGACTAACGTTAAGCGAATTCGTGGGACTGTATTTGTATGTAATATGAGTTGTATTTATATATACTGTACCACATGGCGGTCAGGAAATATCACTTAATATATATGTTTCCCAGATGGTGAAAACAATATTTCACGAACCAGTTCAGGGACTATAATAACCTAGTTGAATACTCTTTTTATAATGAAGAATAAAGGTCATTATACTATGGCCGCGATTAAGTGTGATTTTTATGAAAAGTATATCAAGGCTGGAAAGAACGCGGCTATACCTTAGAAAATGAAAGTCCGGTAACTAAGGTAATATTCGACCAATGCAAATAAAACAAACCATGTTGAATGAACTTGGCAGGTCTTCTACCTTACTTTAATAATATAAATAAAATTTGAAAATCTTGATGAAATAAATAAAATTTGAAGTAAATAATAATATAAAATAAATTGATAGCTAGAAATTACTACACATCAAAATTAATTCCATTACATCAGCTTGGAAATGTTCGAAGAACTCCAAAACAACGATTAAACTTTTTGTCTTGTTGAAAAGGTCTTTCAAATGATACATAACTTGTATTAACAGTTTAGAAAATAATATTTATATTTGTCCTGACGTAGTTCGTTGCCAACACGCAACCGATTATTTAAATTGTAAATGAAACATGTGTTCGGATATGTGGTCTTCTGAGATTAAGATTTCCGTCTGGCAAGTCCATTATTATTGTTGAACAAAAATAAAGTTTATTTAAAACTGGTTTTGGTTTTATAGAAATATTTACATACAAGTCCCGTGGCGTCACCCATATGCCGCCATCTTGGATTATAATTTTCGCTCATTCTGCGACGTCACAACGGTTAAAGCTGTTTAAGCATTCCTATGTGATGCAAATGATGCATGATACAAGGGAAAACATTTGAGAACCTGTTGTTGACGTTATTTGAAGTTAGAATTCTAGCACTTTCGTTGTTTTGTCTTTCAATCAAGACTGTACTGCTACTTTCAAAAATAAGGACCCAGTGGTGACCCGACGTTTCTAACGATATCCGTGAATATCTAAGATGCTAGCAATCAAGAAGGCGGACAGCATGATATTAACTCTGGTCAAAATATCTGAAAAACTTAACAAGTTTTTTAAAAAATTTTGAAAAAGATCTCTCTGAAGACAATAAAAATGTGTTGCCACCTTCTTTAAGTCGGATGTCAATTCGGCAACATCTGGTTCAACATATATTTCGTTTGTCCATTTTCTTTATTGATTAGTAATGAGTTTGATAAATTCATTTACAACCATTAAAACATTAAGCCAGTTATAAGTCAAAGAGTAGAGATCAGTTCAAAGGCTGCCAGTACATAATTTCTTATACATTGTTCTAATTCTTTAAGATCTAAACCATATTATAATTTAATGAAAAACAAGACAATGCGTTCTCTGACCAAAATATATTTTAATTTACGAGCTTTCGGTTGCCAGTCTGCAGC
>JAOTOK010101508.1:0-14619 GCA_025770025.1 Virgularia gustaviana | reverse complement strand
GAAAGAAAGAAAGAAAGAAAGAAAGAAAGAAAGAAAGAAAGAAAGAAAGAAAGAAAGAAAGAAAGAAAGAAAGAAAGTTATATTAATAACTTATTAAGTTAACTAATAATAACTATATTTTATCTTTGTTCTTAGGGGTATATTTAACACTGGTGCAAGCATTTTAGGAGGAGGTGTAAAGGCACCTAGAATTAAAACTAGAAATCTTGTCAGTATTATCTTTTGTGAAGCGGTGGCAATTTATGGTATTATCATGGCTATTGTTCTAGTGCAGAAAGTTGAGGTTAGTATACTGTACGTATTGAACACTCAAAGTTTGACTAACTTAGACACTGTTCTTATTTCTTTGCATCACTTTCCCTCTTACCATGCATAGGGAACCATCTCCTTAGTCTAACGGTTAACTATGTTGTAAAAGCACACTGGATGTGTTTTTATATAAAAGGTAAAATATTTTCTTTAAGGATGGGGATATCACAACATTATCATATGACAAAAAAAGAACACTTTATGGTGCAGGTAATTATTTAAAAGGGTTTGTGAGTGTTCAATAAAACTCAATGTAACAAGTAGATTGTTTTGTATAAAATTTTATCATTTATATTTGAATATTCCATTATAATAACTGTCTAGTAATAAAAGTCTATCAAACACTATTTTCCTGGTTTGTTACGATTTCAAAATTGTTATCAATCAGTGAGCATTGATTGTTGCTGGGGCTCGAACATAGTTAGTTAAAATACAACTTTGTTCTGTGTGGAGTACTGTTTTGGCATCAAACTGAGTAAAATCTTAGAGATGCTATTCCTAGCCAGCTCCAATGTTGCTTGTAACTATTGTCTTGTGTTATGTTGTCCTTCTTATAGATTTATATGTTATAATGTTTAATAATATTGTTATTGTTTTCTTGTTAGCTTACAAAGTGTTTGGAGCTGGCTTGACTGTTGGTTTCTCCAATTTAGCCTGTGGTATTTGTGTTGGTATCATAGGCAGTGGTGCGGCACTTGCTGATGCTCAAAATGGTGCATTGTTTGTCAAAATACTCATTGTTGAAATCTTTGGAAGTGCTATTGGATTATTTGGAGTCATTGTTGGAATTATCCAGGTATGTGTGCATAAATAATTTATTTTAATTTATTCTTCATTCATTTAACTTCTTACAACTTTTAACCTGGATGTTATGACAAGATGGGGTGTACAGTAAAGCCCCCACTCACCCCCATCAAAAAAAGAAAGAGAATGTCCCTATTTCTCCACATACATTATTTAAATATAGTAATAATGACAGTGCCTATTGACCTCTAATGAACACTTATTCATTTGTTGATTTAGACCAATGATGCTAGCTTCAAATTTGACTGATTTAAAAAAGACCAAGAAAACAGACTGCTCATGATAAAGAATATGACAGACCTATGACAACCAAGAGAATAATACAATGTAATATTGTAGATACAGTAGTCGTAGAATAACCTAAGACATATTGTATGAATGATATGGTAATAAATAGTTATCATGATGAACAAAAAAATTAACTTCAAATACTGTAAAAATATGCAATAATTTATCAAGGCAGCAGTAATTCTTCACCATAATTTCCAGACATACACAATTGGATAAACTACAAAAAAACATTCCTGAGACAATTTGGTGGCTATCCTACCTACATAATATATTATATATCCTTAGCTTGAAAGTTATTTGTTTTGTACCATTGTTTCAGTTTCGTCCCCGACACTCGCGCGCGTGTACCCCGCGATGCTCTCCATGCACGCGACCCCGGCCTCAAACAATTAGCCTTTCTCACGATGACGAATATGGCCGCCATTTTGGGGTACTTTTTCAAAACATGTTAGCGTAAGACCACATAAAGGCGAGTCTTTACATTTTAAAGCTAAATTTAGTTTTAGATACCTTAGTTTATTCTGGAAAATTGCTTTCCATGTTGATATCATGGTTTACACTCGTTTCGGAAAAATCGAAAGTACCCCAAAAATGGCGTCGTGAGAAAGGCTAATAGCTAGATATCTGTATCTCTTTTAACGAGGCATCTGATTACTTTACAATAGTTCTGTTACAACATGGACAGTGGTACGCCTATAGGGACATGACTTCTCATCCAAAAATGAGTATCTAAAACAACAAAACCCGGAAGTAAAACAGAAAACACTATTAAGCCTGGTTCTCATATGTCGGCGATCGTCGGCGATGCCATTGTCGTATCTCACATTTATCACTCATGTCGGCGACATTTGAGAACCAGGCTTTAGTGACATGTTTGTGGGTGAAGTCAGTGCCTGGTACGTTGCAATCAGAGCGCGGAGTACGGAGGGCTTTTCCCAGAAGTTCTAAACGCGCATTTTACATAAATGTGGTGCAGTTAAGTCACACTGAATTTGTACACATCTTGATGCCCAATACAATTGTTTTATAATATTTCAAAATATTTATAAATGTATTGGAATGTTGAAATTGTCAAAATCTATACCATTCTGGTTTTGTGAGGTCAACGACGTTACAGCTTCCGGAACAACGTTTCCGGTTTAAATAAAAATATTTTAGATCAACAAGAATGATAACATGTTTTCCTTTATATAATGTGGGTCAAAACCTTTATAATGAGTTTGAAATCAATCGGTGTAGACAAAGCATTTTTGGTTATTTTAGATATCTAGCCAACCCTCCCGTGTCCTTCCGTTGGATCCAAGCTGTGCTGCATTGCGCGACACGCGGCCAATCCTGCGCTGAATTTATAATATCAATTCGTATGGTTTGCATTTGGTTGTTGATTGCCAAGATCATTTCAAGAATAGATAAGTTTTGATTGATTAGGAAAGAAATACATCGAAAGAAAAAAGAAGAACATTGCAAATATATTCATATTGTCGTTGTGCTTGGCATTGCTGGGTAATTTTAGATTCGGTGCGTCAAACATGCCCATGGTAGTTAATGAATCATGCTGTTGAATGAACAACGTTGTCTGACCAGGCTGTGGGATACAAAAGAAACCAGATGATGACTAAATCTTCTATAATACAACAGTTTTTAGCGCCTTCCGATGTTGCTTCGTATTCGGTCCGTTCGTCTTGTTCGCCGTTTAATCATCTCAGTTACAGTATTGTCAGTGTTTGGAAGCTTGTTTATATGGCTTTGTTTGTACACAGATAGCAATAAACGGCGGGATACAAGACAAACTGTCGTCGTTTTTTCCTCTCAAACCGAACGCTTAGACGGTGGCATATCTTCACGTAGTTTGGAACGAAACTTGGTGAAAAATTTTCAGGCATCTTCAATAGTTGCGCGAAATGTGTTTGGGATCCAACCTGTAGTAAACCCGAGACGTGTTCAAATCTTCTTTAATCAAAATGGCAAGAAAGACAATGGGATTATACAAATTGGTGTGGATTCTACAGAATCCAAGAAGATTAAGAAGTACATGTTCGTCTTTCATCATTATGAACAGTTTAGTAAGACGACAGAGAATTTTGTTCAACTGTGTGCGGTGGCATCGTATGGCTCGAGAACTGTGGTGGAACCTTTTGTCCGAGACTCAAGGATGTGTGGTTTGGAAAGCGGTTGGTGGGGCGAAACGTTGTCCAAAAGTCGTTTGTTTAGACCTTTAACTACATATTTTGATGTATATGCAATGAATGAGTTACTTTTTCAAAATGGTTATTCCACAGTTGAACCACTAAATAAATTTAAACAATATTGTAATAAAAGTAACATCAATATGACACTTGTTCACTTTCTCTACAAAGATGGCCAGGAAACTACAGTAAAGTGGTTTGGTCTCACTGAAAGCCAGTATCAACAAATAGAAATGAATACCAGAGCAACGGGTTGGACAAACTGTCCTGTTCTTGACAAAGGACTGAACATTTCTCTTCGCTTAGGTGGTTTGAGGACTGGCAGGCAGATATGTGTGAATGCGGAGAAAGTAAGAGACCATAAACAATTTGAAGATGAAATATTGACGGGTGATCCATGTGTTGTGATCATATTTTGGAAAGGATTTGGAGTAGATCGAACTCACTTTAATCCAAGAGTCAAATTGGATGCACGAGGAATTGTCCACAGATTACATCACAGTGCTATTATTGTTCAAGAAGCAGAATTATTTAAGAGAACGTTCCTTGAACAACCATTTATTGGTGTGCATGTACGTTCGGAACGTCAAATACTATGGTACTCCACAGAATCATTGCTAAAATGCATCAATCTTGTCATTAAAACTGTCACAAAACTGAGACAAAAACACAAGATAAACACAGTTTTTTTAGCAACAGATTTGACACAGTATGGTTCTGATACACTTGTACCAAAAACAGGCAGTGCTAGTCTGAAGCAATTTGAGAAACTTCTTGTTGATGGATTAACACCAAAACAATACAGTCCACATGCTAAAGATATTCTGTTAAGAGACCATGGTATAGTAGCAATTGTTGAAATGAATATCTTAAGTTATTCAAATCATTTAGTGACACTTGGCTCCGGTTCATTCCAGGAGTGGCTGATGGATCTCTTTATGAGTAGAAAAAATGACATGAAACCAGATTGGACTATAAGTAGAGTATGCTCAAAGGAGAAGAAAATTCATTAATGAAACTTGATAGTAGAAATAATTATCTTTATTTCTATCAGATGATGGCTCAATGATTTAAACTGCATTAGCAAGTTATAGATTCTAGATAGTGTATCGGATTGTGGTATCATTTCCCAGAATAGTGACAAGGTATGCAGGACAAGGGAGTTGCAGAAAATTGATGTGATATTTATTTTTGTTTTGTATTTCAAAGTGTCAAGTTTTTTAGCTAGTCATTCTAAGCAGAAGGTAGCTTCGTTTGCAACAACTGTAATCTAACCAAGATGAGCATGTTACTTGTCCGTTACAAAAATGTGAAATATACAAAACAAGACCAAAGTACTGTGTGAAACATTTAAAAATGTTTTGCAAAGTTGATCAGCTTGTGAATGTTTTTCTTTAAAGTGCCTGTGCGATGATAATAAGTTCACAGATTAAACATTTTGTGATTGCATGTAGATTTCAAAGATTACCACTTTTGACTTATGTAGAACTCTGAATTTTGTTAGCCTAATTATGCGACATCATGGGATAATGAATATTTATATGTACCAATTTCAGGACTGATAAACACCAAATGACTTTGCACACCAAATAAACCCATATCCTGAAAGTATTCTTTTGAAATTCCTTCATTGTTTTTGGTACTCCCTGTGTACCGCTTTGATTGTAATTTCTTTGATGTTTGCTAAATATATTTACCATTTATGATAAATCACCCATGCTTTAAATGATAGGATTGCAGATAACCCTTCAATGCCCAATGGCATCTTTATATATTTTAATCTGGCTAACCCCAGGGCGGAGGTGTGATCAATATCAAGGGGAGGTCATCTATATGGTCTAGGGACCGACTTTTCCCTCCCTCTTAGGGTATTGGGCTCGCCAGGTCGCATGGATAGCACTCGGAACACCGAAATGCTGCCAGGGGCGACATTCCCATGCTGGAAGAACTGGCAAGAAACCTTTTTAACTATTCTCAATAATTTTCGCCCCAACTTATGTATGTTTTACATAATGAATAAATGATTTATTTATTTATTTCCCCACGCTTACACCGTCAGCAGTAGTACTAAGTTAATATTAATACAAAATTTAATTACAAAACGAGATCAGCTTTTAATTTTAATTTTTCTCTTAAAATTTGATATTGTGCGTGCTTCTTCGGAAGAAAGTTCCAGATTCTAGCCCCACCATATATAAAACCTTTTTTGTTGTTTAACGTAGCACTCTTTACGCCCCTAGCGGCATCCCGGACCTCCGAGCACAGAGGAGTGATGATATCCACTAATATAACCTAGCTAATGTTATGTCAAATGATCGACGTTATATCAAAGTTTGTTAAATCTTTTTTATTGTCCGTTCAATTGTGTAATGCTAAATATTGTTTAAGTTTAAATAATGTCAATAAATTACTTTTTAAATGAATTGTTCTAAATATTATAGAGTGGCTGTATTTTTTTAACTAACAAAAAGTAAAACTATTCTTCTGTAATCCCGCAACTTCCGTTCAGTGACGTTAGTTTGGTGTATTTTAAGAATAATAATGATTTCAATCGGTTTGTAAAGACCCAGTGGAACTGCTACATTGCCGACATTTTCAAAATTATCTCTTTGCACGTCCTGCACAAAACCAGGTAGGATCAAGTCGAACGTTGAAGATGAACCCAAACAAGATTATTTTTACATCTTATTTTGTTCAGAACATGGTGATGAAAACCATTAGATATCGTGTTCAATTTGTGCAATAAGTGGAGCCATAAGATACACACCAGCTAAATTACCGCACAAAACGGAAAGAAACAAATAAAAGAAGAATCTATCCAACGTTTTCGAGATTTCCTGCCATTCTTCTCGATGTCTGTTCTGTTTTTGTTCCATCATACTCACCTGTGCCTGCAGTAAAGCGTGCACAGTCGATTTCACCCCCGAGTCAGTTTCGCCGACGTCAGTTGGTAAGGTTGGTTCGCTCCTCTGTTTTTTGACACAACATAAGATTTTGAGAAATTTAGGAGGTCGTGTTGTACTGTGATGACATTTTAGAACAAGGATTGTTGCAAGAAATCCCATTGTAATTTGAATCATCATAAGAACCGAAGCTATAGCTAAAAGAGGAATATTTTCTGATGATTCTGGGAGATATTCGCCAATGAGAAGCAGAAACACACTCATTGAAAGTAGAGAGGTTGTACACAGACCAATACGTTCACCACTGTCTACTGGAATCTTGAAACTGAATAACACAAGCAAAGAAATCAAGACAGTAGGCACGATGAGGTACATGATAAAATAAACTGGTTTGCGTTGAAGTTTCAGTTTGTACGTAATTCGGTCGTATTTTCCTTCACAACAATCAAGTTCCACGAAATGTTTCTCAAGTTTCATTGTAGGAATCCTCCAATCCCCACTTTCATAACTTGTTTCTAGATAAATAATAAAGATTACAAAATAGTTGTAAATTTATTTCCCACAAGAGTTTCTATGTCATTCATATGTTTCGAGTATAATGGGCACCGGCCCAGAAACTGACCGACCGAGAGACGGTTGGACAAAATCGATTGACAGACAGGGAAGTCGACCGACCGACCCAAAGACCGACCGACCGACCGACCGACCCAACGACCGACCGATCCAACGACCGACCCAACGACCGACCGACCGACCCAACGACCGACCGACCCACCGATCGACCGACCCAACGACCGACCGACCTACCGACCGACCCAACGACCGACCGACCGACCGACCGAAAAATCTAGAAAATTGAAAATCTAGAAAGATAATCCTGAAAGAAATTATTCTTCTAAAATTACTTTTTGTAAATTAGGTTTATTTTTAAATAGGCTTCAAAACGCGTCTCTAGGTAGGTCTATCTGCAGTCCGCCGGCGACTACAGGCCAGAAAAACCGTAGGAGCTAACGTCTACCTCGAAACAAAAGGTAACATTGACGGAAACTTGTAACTATTGAAGGTGAACTTAAACTGTCGCGGATTAAATAAAATGAAATTATTAGTTTTTTATAATTCCTGTCGTTAATTCCAAGCTGCATACACTACTGTAATAACCACCCCAAATACTGGGTTACAATGTTGTTGCTTAGGGTAAAGGTTTTGATTATCACTGGTACATTTGAGTGGTTGTGTTGGGAATTCTACCGTGTACAAAACTACGACGGCGCATAGTAAACACAAGGAAACAGAAAGTGCTTTAAAAAATTATTTGGACCGAGCGTCGGTGCTTAAAAACTTCCAGAGCGATGGTGCCATCAGTATCGCAATTCCAGGGACTTAATTGGAACAAAAATAGGTTTTAAATATAACATATCGAATGCGCTCTCTGCAGATGCAGCACTCACCAGCAAAAAGGTTACTCCTTTTAATAGGAGATATCGTCATTTTTTCCTTGGTAAACGTCCATGAACCGAATGTTAATTTGCACAACTGAACGTCAAACGGAAAGAAGGACACATCAAAACGACAAGAGCTTTTGAATGTTGCCGGAGACATCCATATGTTTTGTCCGTTGCTGTTGATAACAACCAACGTCTTGTATTTGTTTCTGGATCCAGCAAAATCACTTTCTGCACTGGATGAAATAAAAATGTCATTTATATAATTTGAAATACTCAACCTATGTGTGGGTAGGAGAAATAATAGTTTTTGACAATATTAGTTGAATTTATTATTTAACCTTTTTGGGGTCAGACACGGTCTCTATAGATTTTACTCTGGCTAACGTCAGACGATTTTACTCGTCAATGTCGACCCTCCTGACCTCAAAGGGTTAATTAGCACAATATGATGCACTTACTTAGTAATTAAGGCTGTATCTGGAACCCACACGTCCTTTGGTTGAGCGCGAATTGATTTAGTTCCACCAAACTTTTTTGGATCCCAGGATAAAAAAGGGTTAAACCATTTCTAGAAACACAAGGAACTTTGATTCAACACGTTATTTTTTTTTGCTGTGACAACTTCATGAAACACTCCTAACACATAAACCATGATTCCCTGATGCTTGATAGTTTGTTTAGTATATATTATAATTTAAATTTTTTTATAATTTAAATATTATAATTTATATTTTATAATTTTAATTTTTTTATAAACTGTTATTTCTTAATTATTTTGTGTCCAAAGTATGTGTTACTATAGTAAACGAATACTCGACAAGAGTTTGGGCTACCGATTCGCAGAGGTTCGGCTCTAGAAGCCCGACTATTCCATACACTGTTCACTACGATCAGTGCTCAGTACTCCCTTGCTCTCGAGGTTTGTTTACTGAGCATCATTATGCCAGCTGCTGCTAGGCGCAAACGAGAAAAAGAACTTGTAGAAGCAGAAAAACAATGCGAAAATTGACAAGTTTTTTACTAGTTAAGTGCCCTTTTTGTCAGTGCCCCCCCCCCCCCAATTTAGAGGCGCTTTCGCGGCATTTGTTTATGAATAAATTTTAAATGTAGAGGTATGAAACTTACCTGAGTTATCCAAACATCAGTAACTAGTGTTGTGTCCCTAAAATCCTACAACAAACATAATATGACATGAATACATGGCTGCTATTGTTTATTATCGAAATATGTCAATGAAACGTATTTGTTTTAGTTTCAGGGAGTTCTTAATAATAGGGATTTCCAACGCTACTTTTCAGTTCCCTTATCCAATCAAAAATCAGATGTACTCACAGCAGCCCAGGCTCCACAACGCAGCTTTACTCCATTCTCCTACGCGCGCGCCTCACGTATATAAGCGTACACACAATCTTACTCTGTGATATGAACGCATCGAAATGGCAAACCGAAACGCACTAGTGTAAACGGGGCCTTAAACTAAGTTGATTTGAATATCCGGCCCCAGATCGATTTTATACATCTATATATTTTACCTACCACTTTGACAAGTCTGCTAAGTTTCATTTGGAATTCCACATGTACAGGATCAGTGCTATTAATGACTGGGCGAACCATTGAATAATTATAACGACCAAATAGATGTTCAAATAATCGAAATTCGTCCGTTTTGTTGATATTTGGAGGAAGTGCTGAGAAAACAGGTCCCACGACTAAAAAACGAAAACAGTAATCAATATTAGACAACTCATTTTGTTGCCACTTTATTGATGCAGCCAACATAAATTATAGTTTGTTACATTAAATTTTAAACCCGGCAAGGAATTGCGTATACAACTTTTTGTATAAGTAAAATATTGATCATTAATTTTCCAGTCGTGTAGTATTTTGTCATGATTATTTGCCGTGTGTATTTATGTGTGTGATTGAACAAATGTAAAACCGTTTATCTGTTAAATTGATCACGTGGAAAAGTTGCCAGAGCGTAAAAATGCGTAATAAGAGTTGGTTGTGGCGATAGTTGGGCCCCAACTTTCCCGAGTGCTCAAAAAATCATGATCTTATTCTCTAATAACATAAGAAAATGGACGAAAATTCCCTTGGAATCAACGTCGAGATTTTTCGTGCTTTGCAGTGATTGTGTCAGCGTGCACGATATAATTACTGTGCACGCTCAACAACCAATCAGCAAGCTTAATTTAAGAAACGTATGTAATAAAGTTGTTTGCAGTTATGTGATTATAATCGTGTGGGACTACAAGTACAAAGGCAAATAATGACGGACAAAATAATGTTATTAAAATGGCTAGCTTCTTTTGTTAAATGCCCTTCGATTCATGTGCGCTGAAGTTAATCCTATTGCAAACAACCTATAACTAGTTGTTTTGTATTGTGTTGTTTAAATGACCCGGAAATGAGTGTTGGTTGCGGAGATTTTTTGACACATGCCGCGAAGATCTGATTGTGTCACCGACAAACCGTGAAATTGATAAACTGCTTTTGGTGACAGGTGCTCTTTTAAACGAGTGAGATTTGGAGTAAATTGTAGATAATTGTCCTTATAACTACAAAGCTTTAGATGTAATTAAACGTTAATACGACTGTAGATGAAGGAAAACACACCAAGTTCAAAGGTAATATATTTCACACCTGCCCATCACACCGTTTTCTTCAAAAGAGAAAATGTTTCCATTCTAATTTTATATTTACATCTCAGATTGAACAAGATATCTCTATCTCTGACCTAAAACTGATTGTTTGTCTTTTTAATGATAGCCATGCGGCTTGACTAACGTTAATTGTTTTGTCACTATTTATTTTTCCTTTAAAGATGCGGTACAGTCGCATCTGCGCATGTGCACAATGGAGTCTCCTAGTAGGAATTCAAAATATTGTAACTGAAATTAAAATTTCCCACCAATTCCATTATAAAGATTGTAATTCAGATGTTGGAATATAGGCAAAGTTGTTGTTTACGTATGTACGACACCTTTAATAAAAAATAATAAACAATTACAGTTCATTTCAATACTTTGCAATTACAATATACATTTTAGGGCCTGTTTCTGACAATTTGTCCCAAATTTATCGTATATTGGGCAAATAATTAATTGCAAGCAAGCAACAAGTAAACTGAGCTACAAGTACGTGACAAGTCATCATATTTGCGATTCAAAATATAATAAATACGTCTTTGTCAACGAAAATTCAAATAATAAATTCACTTAGGTCCAGTTTTAATGAAAATGTTATTGAAAATATGATATCACTTCTGAATATTGAATAGTATAATTTTAATTAATTGTGTTTACCAAACGACCTGATAAGGATTATTAATTTTGAAAAATAGACAGTAGTAAATATACAATATAATTAATAATTTAAAAACTGTTTATGTCAAAATATTATTCCTTTATTAAAAACAAAATATTTAATAACACATAACCACGAATTTGTTTAAAGCGGGTTTCGGTTACTTCAACGTAATAATTTTGTTAACCGTAATTTTTCGAAGCTAAATTATATATTACGATTTGATTAATTGTGCAAAAAACATAGCGTGAACAGTCTATCGAGCTGTTTTTGTTATTTAATATAATAATGTGTAAGCGTATTGTTAATTATTGGGTTCAGTACTGTTTTAATAAAATCAAAACTATATTCGTTTTAACTAAAAATATATACCCTATATAATTATTTCTGCCACTTTCAGTTATTACTAAGATGTAGTGAACAAATTAAATGACCTTTTCTCGTCACAGCCTATAAAATTACATCATGCATAAGAAACACGAGCAAAAAATACCACCTTCGATAAAACCAATATTAAATTATTTCAAACACCTTTTATATGAGACTCATCTAGAGAAGTCACACAAGTTCTCTACTTATTATGCAAAAAGGAACAATGAAACATTTCGTTTAACCCATTGTCGACCAAGCCTTCTACGTGGACGAGTAAAATCGTCTGGCGTTAGCCAGAGTAAAATACTAAAATCAGTGGCCCCTGTCAATGGGTTAAAACATCCGCAGTCTAGCTAGGTAAACTGAACTAAATTTTCTAGCTCTCTAATTTTCCTGTTAAATACAATTGTTCTGTTATTGATTATGCATCTACGAATATTCTTTTTGTATTTTAAATGACTTTGTTCTAAAAGTAAAAATTTAACTTTTTAACTTTAAGCTCCACTTGGGAAAAATGTTTTTTGTCACATACGTCAAAGTACATCAAGGGAGTATTACTGCTAAATAAACATAAAACAGACGTAGAAAAATAGTTGTTTGTTGCTAATACAAAATCCAAAAGCTTTTGCAATTATATAGAATGTGAAATATAATAAAAAGAGTGACAAGATTCCAGTGACAACATTTCGTAGAATCAGAAGAAACATATAACCAGGAAGGTGTTGACTTTCATTAAACCATGAAAACGCATAATTCTCCAACAGAAAAAGAAACATAAAGAAACATTGATGAGAATTATATTGATGGCTTTGATGCTGCAGGGGTGTGAGGTTGTATAGTGATGACGTGTCCCTTAAATGACATTCCTGTATAACCTTATAATTGTACGAAGGCCTCATTCAGTGGGCACTTTAGTT
The DNA here is from genome assembly GCA_025770025.1 of Virgularia gustaviana. Classification (NCBI taxonomy): domain Eukaryota; kingdom Metazoa; phylum Cnidaria; class Anthozoa; order Scleralcyonacea; family Virgulariidae; genus Virgularia; species Virgularia gustaviana. Next base: position 2,083 of record JAOTOK010101508.1, on the reverse strand, counting down.
GAGCCTCTCAAGAGGAATTCTTCTGCAAACTTGTAATGTACTAATATGCTGGATTAATTATGTCATGCAAAATGTTCGGTTCTGAACAATCAATCAAGGCGCCTACAAGGACTTTCATATTAGAAAATGCGCGAAAAATAATATAGCGTCTCTTAAATGAAAAGGTCCCTGGTATATTATCTCAATTTTACCACGCCTCCTTTTAAATTATTAACGTTCACTGACTTCATAAGCTGTGTTGACCAATATTATACACAGTCGACCAACCCACGATATATTTTGAACATATATAGCTACGTGCTGAGATGAGTCTTGAGGAAAATTACCAGAAATTGATGTTTAAACTACTAAATGAAAAACGATGGCAGATGAGATATGTTGCATAAGAAGTACAATAAATATATGCATCTCAATAGATACTCGTCAGTTATAAATACACTGCGTCAACTCAACTCAATTCAATTCAGTTATTTTATTTTATTTTATTTTGCCGGTGAAAAAAATACAGAAATACAAATTATTAATATTTAAATAAGCCAAAAGAAACGCGAAGTCTTTTAAGATATTGAATCATGATCTACCATCAGTCTGATAAAACTAGGTCGGACAAAATATTGGTGCTATATCTCGTAGAACTATTCAATATGTGTTATCCAATAATTAATAATCATCAAATATTTGAAAGAAACTCTTTTTTTCCGTTTAAATAACGAGATGGATGAGGCATCACGAATAACATCACCAAAGGAATTGAACTAACTATAACAGTATAACTCCTCTTGGTACACAACCGAAAATTGTTTAACACTTTGGGGTCAGATACGCTCTTTATAGATTTTACTCTAGCTAACGCCAGACGATTTTACTCTACAATGTGGACCCTCCTGAACGTAAAGGGTTAAAATTGGTTCTACAGAATGGAACATAATACATTTTGGAATGTCGGGTGTTATATTATGAATTTGCCTAACTGTAGAAAAATGGAAATTCGGGAAGGTGACATGCGATTGTGGTAGTTACAAAAACATAAATTTCCCTAGATGAAATAAATATATTTTATTAAACTTTAGAATTTCAAGCTCTTTAACTCTTTAGGGTCTAGCAGGGTCCACATGGACAAGTAAAATCGTCTGGCGTTAGGCAGAGCAAAATCTATAAAGACCGTGTTGGACCCCAAAGGGTTAAATGTTCGGTCGGTGTGAGCATCATGTTCAGCTTTATTGACAATTCTTATGATTAGTTTTTGTGATTATACAGTGCAATACGTTTTAGGTTTGATGGCCATTTTGAGCCCCATACAAGAAAACAATATTGCATGTATGGATATAAATAATACCCAGTAAATATATAACGTTTTAGTGAAGTGCGCCGGCTATAATAAGCAAAACATAAAAATGCAATCCGTATGTATATCGCGGGAATCAAGGTGACGCTATCGACGTTTGTTACCGATAAGATCATGAGTAAAACAATTTGTCATCAAATATTCTATAGAACAACTCTGGTTCACGAAGGTTGCATCAAAGAAGATCCATCAACGAGTGATTTCATGAGATATATATTAATGTTCAAATTATTTTATTGATCGGCTTTGCTTCACTTCAAAATTACTGCACCAGAATATTTTTATATCTATAACCTTTCTACCTGTCTGCAACATGATCACGAATGTTCTACCCTACAGGTCGTAGGAAGGCTATTCAAAACAACCCCCAACCCCCCTGATGACGCCAAATCACAAGTTTGGATATGCTACAAGCAAAAAAGAGTCTTGAAAAATGCGTATAAATAGTTGGTCTTTTTCTGAATAAGCTATAAGGCAACCTTTTTCAAAACAGGGATCATCCATCACTATATTAAATTTTGAGTTGTAACAATGACAAAAACTGAAGGACCTGGCCCACACTTTAATTTAATAACAACTTCAAGTTTTACTATAAGTCAGTTTCCAGTCAATTCGTGATCGTTAAAAACCTGTGAGCGATGACAGTTACAATGTGTTCACTTAACAAAAGGTTTGAGGAGTTCTTTCAATTGAGGCAAAAATGTATTTTTTGCCGACGACTTTTAATATTTATTCTCA
>JAOTOK010101397.1:2503-14619 GCA_025770025.1 Virgularia gustaviana | reverse complement strand
GCTAGGGTAAAAATTAGTTTCTATTAAATGGGAATTTTTTAAAATGTTAATAATGAACAAAAACTATTATTATTATTATTGTATATAATTTTGAACTCTGTATATAATTGAACTGCTTTTTATAATAATATACATGTAAATAGTTTTTATATTAATTTTTCAATAAAGTTCATTATTATTAAATTATTATTACAATTGGTGTACAACAATTTCAAAGTCGGTATCTCACTAATTTGGCTATGACTAACGTCAAATGCATGAACATATTCTAATGGTTCCGCGGCTTTTTCCGGTTTGCTAAAAACATAATTGTTTAGATTAATTATGCATCGTGAAACGTGGCAAACGAACCCCAAAGTAAGTTTGATCATAAATATTCGATGACAAATGGATCGGTAACTCCAGCTATGCTTCAGTGAGCTTAACCAAAGCGGCAACAAAGATTGCACAACTTTCCTATGGTAATTATGTACATAGGCCTAAATTTGTTCTATTGCGCATAAAAACCATATGAAAGATGTGCAGCAAATTTCTTTCCTGTTTGGCCAAGTTTGCTGAAGTAGAGCCGGAGTTACCGATCCATTTCTCATTGAATATTATATAATATCCTATTCATAAACCGATATTTATAACTAAGGTTTTTATTTTAACTCGATAATTTTCTGTATAATATTGAGCCCGGTATATTATAGGTTACATTTTCTTCTGAGAATACCTCACAAATGCAAAAAAAATGTGGGCAGTATTTTTTTTGTTAACCATCAAACAATTTTTAAAAGATAAGAAAAGAAATCATCTCGGTAATTTACTCTTTATGTGTATTTTTTTATTTCGAAATTTTTTGAGGATGCAATGCCCATGACTGAATACTACATGAACGAATCCATCGGCCAATTGACCAAAGTATACAACTTTATTAATAATATGAAGACAAAGATACAGTGAAAAAAAAGAGAATAAAGCCAAAATTCTCGTAACGATTATTGAACCAACAACTACAAAATATTTATTTACACCTCTACGTGATCTGGTAGAAATCGATTGTTGTACGTGTGTGTTAAACCTTGTTTCACAGTAAGTTAATTCCACCGAAATAACTCTATAAAACAGCACCATGCAGATACGTGATTTCCGGTTGCATGCATTTTGGGGCCGGGCGATGCGCAATCCATATTATATAGATCATTGCACCGCAACCGCTAGAAAGCCCGAACCCACGACGCTCTCGCGTTTTGTTTTTATCTATGTTTTATTTTATTTTATAAGCGTTAGAGCATGATTTGCCGTGCTCGATGAGTTATTCAGCACAAGCCAGAGAGTCTGGAGAGCTCCTAAGCTCACTGTCGGCTATCGTATTGACCAACTATTGCGTAAGCCCTTATTCGTGAGATTGCAAAAACGCTGATTGGTATCTCTATGTGAGGACTGCTTTTATATGTGACCGCAAATGTTTCATCTACCTTTATCTTTCCTCTTGAAGCATTCGTGATGAAGTTTTTTGCATATATGTGGGCGTCGAATGTTCTGCATGCTAGCAGCATCTGGTCATATTGGCGCACGAGCCTGTCTAGCTAAGCCGACACACGGTCAATCTTTATTGAACGTTTTGCGATTGTACGTGACCAAAATTAACACTAACATCGATCTTTAATGAAGTGGCTTTTGAAAACACCGGTCTGATAATATCTTGCCCCACGATAAACTATCGGGATGTTCTTGCGAGTTGAGCAGATGCAACACATGGGTTTTATTTCGGTAAAGATTTAAGGTGCTACACATTTACGAGTTTCATTCCGGAATTAACTCGCTCATGATCAATTAAAATTTAAACAACTAATCGTATGCTATACTGGATCGAATAAGTCATTTCGAAAAGAGATTGGTAAGTGCGCTATGGAAAAAAAGACCGGCTTTCGGGAGATGAGAACGGAAAATTACGTCCTGTTTAAAGGGTGGTTGTGTTCCCTCCCGTGCTTCTATTTCGCTCAAATATTAGGGTTTTAAAGAATTTCTCTATTAAAATTCATCCTATAACAAACACTAGTATATTTTTTTAAAATTTGTAGACATACTGTACAGCAACACTGAAAAATACGAAAAATACATAAACTGGTCATTTGAAAAGATCCCTACTGTGGAATTACATAAAATTATTATGAAATTACAACGAAGAGTTGGTATCATCCCATGAAGCGGATTTACAGCTGTTGCTTCTACGTTTCAATTTTGCTCATAAAGAATTCGGACCACAAATGTAAACATATGTAGCTACGAATATATTTGCGCTCTTGGAACTTTTCCAGAAATAAACTCTAGTGAATATTATTATCATTTGGGGTCATATCAACCACAACAGTGACAGATATAGAGGATTTTCCACGGTGGCTAGGAAATATGTCATATCTTCTCGAGCGGTTGAATCATTATATTTTAGGGAAAAACAACTTGAAATTCTGCCAGGCGGACGCCATACTATAAATGTTGCGCAAGCGGTTGTGTTACCATGACTTTCGTTTGAGTTAATTCCGAAATTCGTCTTAGAAACTCTAGGAGATGAGAACGGAAAATTACGTCCTGTTTAAAGGGTGGTTGTGTTCCCTCCCGTGCTTCTATTTCGCTCAAATATTAGGGTTTTAAAGAATTTCTCTATTAAAATTTATCCTATAACAAACACTAGTATATTTTTTCAAAATTTTTAGACATACTGTACAGCAACAGTGAAAAATACGAAAAATACATAAACTGGTCATTTGAAAAGATCCCTACTGTGGAATTACATAAAATTATATTGAAATTACAACGAAGAGTTGGTATCATCCCATGAAGCGGATTTACAGCTGTTGCTTCTACGTTTCGATTTTGCTCATAAAGAATTCGGACCACAAATGTAAACATATATGTAGCTACGAATATATTTGCGCTCTTGGAACTTTTCCAGAAATAAACTCTAGTGAATATTATCATTTGGGGTCATATCAACCACAACAGTGACAGATATAGAGGATTTTCCACGCTGGCTAGGAAATATGTCATATCTTCTCGAGCGGTTGAATCATTATATTTGAATGTGAGTGAAATTTTTTTTCAACACGAGAAAATAAAATTCATATTTCCGAAATGTTTTGCTTATTATATGGGCACTCTTAATGGCAAAGTGAGTTGAGTTGAGAGTGGTTTTACAAATTCTAGGAATGTTTTAGTTTCTAGTAAATTTCCATATAACTAGTATATACACTTATGCAACACTCCTCGCTTGCCTCATACTACCACTAAAAACACGTACGATAACATACCAAAATGAATACACTAGTCTTAACAAGCATATTTTACAAAACAAATACCTGGCCGGACTTACATACATCCCAAGATAAATACCCTGGTCCCAACAGACAAAGTCACTAAAAAATAGATACCCTGGCTCTAACGTTAACGGACATAATTTACAAAATAAATAATACCCTGCCCTAGCTGAAAAATTTTCAAAATAAATTATACTCTGGCACTAACCGTTATACTTCTCTACCTATTATATCAGCCTCGTCCCGAGGCGCTTAGCTGCGTGCTACGTGCTGTGTGCGTGTGTGCGCGTGCGCGTTCGCTGTGTGCGTGTGCGTGCGTGTGCGTGTGCGTTCGCGTCCGACCGACCGACCGCCACGCAGCTGTCCCGCGCGGTTCAAACAGAGTTGAGCCCTGAGGACGAGGCTGCTATTATATGTATAGGAATCCAATGCACTGTCGGATTCCGGATCGCGACGCTTGGATTGCGGATCCCAACCTGTGGATTCCGGATCCCACTAGTTGATTCCGGGTTCCATTTCTTATTGTCACAAGAAAATGTCACCTTATTTATTTATTAGAAAACCTTTTTTATTGTTTAAACATTACATTGCATAATTGCAAATGAAAACAAATGAACTAGATAAACTACATTTTTTCTTCATAATTTTGTGAAAGTTGGTTATGTAAACTTAGGAAGGAAACCCGAAAGGTCAGTTGGTATTTAGGAATTTATCTTGGATTCAATGGACGTTTTCACTGTCTGGATCCCGGATTCCACACTTTGCATATTTGGACTCCGGATTCCAAGTTTTGGATATTTGGAAACCGGATTCCTAGATTTAGATTCCGAAATTTCGGATTCCAAGATACCATTTTTACTGGATTCCGGACTCCTTTAAATAGGTAGATACTTCCCAAGATAAGTGACTTAACTCCAACCGACAAAGTCTTTCCAAAAATAGATACTGCACCTCCTCCTGACCAACATACCTTCTAAAACAAAAATCGATGGCCCTTACTGACACACTTCCCAAAATAAATATCCTGCCTTAACCAACATACTTCCCAAAATAAATACCTGCGAGCCCTAGCGACATATTTTCCAAAATAAATACCCTGACACTAATCAATATACTTTCAAAAATGAATAATGTTCCCGTACCAATATATCATGGCCTGACACTTTGATTCCAAAATATAAAATATCCAAATGACACCATTTTACATTGATGAAATTATAGCTATTTCCTTCAAGACTTTGTGATAATATTTCTATTTTGTGTATATCTCATTAAACACATGCAAACTGCGGCTTTTTTATTTGATCTAGGCATAATTACTTTAATGTGATAAATCTAGAATAATATTATGTTTTGGTAATATGTTTGGTTTACTGACCATGAGGATCATAAATTGCCAACAACACATAGCTAAACAGCACGGAGACTGACTCAAAACTTAGTAAAGAACTATGAACCATCTCTTTATTCCAGTTTATGGCGAAAGCCGAAAACCCGTGATCGCGGATTAAAAACGAATTGTACAGTCTAAACATTTTAAAATAATTCTTCACTTGTTGTCAAACAAAGCTGTTTCATGAACCAAAAGTGTAACCGAACTCGTCTGCGAAATAAACCAAAAAGGGCTACTTGTCCGTCATCTTTAAGAACATCACATTGTTGCAATGGTTGGCTGGTAGCTATATTATACAAATAACAATTGGATCCTCATATTAAAGGGCATGTCCAGTGGGTTCTGCGCATGTGCAGCTAGGGGTCCCGAGATGTATACATTCGCTTGAATTTGATATTATTTTAAACTTGTACATTGAATTTAGACTTTTTGTTCCTTTATCAGCATATTGCAAACTAAAACAATGCTAAATATTTTGATATTTTGTCGTATTTTGCAAATTTCGCATTTCAAAACATGAACAAACCGTTTGTTTACCTGCCGGACTGGACATGCCCTGTAAATGTATTTAACAATTTTTATAAAATAAAAAACGGATGGGTGATATTTTAGAAGTATTTATAGCTATCATGATGTTAATGGTATCATTGTAAAGCTAATTTCAAAATTAAGTGGTTGAAGGAACGTTCTACTTAACTGAATGTAACAATCGTTACCGATTTTAGTTAAAAGCATGTACACAAACCCATGCACGTACAAAAGCATGTACAAAACCCTAAATTATTATCCTTGACGAATTGTTCATACTACAGGTGACCCCCCTGATTACAGATTTTTGGGCTCCCCTTCAAAAAATATATTACCAGACTAAATACGAGGAGGAGCACAATATTGTCCGGCCTGGTAACGATTATAACCCATTGAACTCTATAGGTAAACTGGAACGCTAACTAACATTATAAAATGCCTTAAGCTGCTTCAAGCCAAAATGTTTTTTTCTGCGCTTTCAGCAGAACTACTTAACGCTGAACGTTGATCCATATACCAAACTAAAGCTCTTGAAAAACTCTATTTGCTGTGTTAATTTCAAGACATTAGCTAAAAGCGATCGAAGTGTTTTAAAAATGCAAAAACAATCAAAAATAGCCACAAAACAGTAAAATTATACGGGAAATATTATTGATATTTCGAAAGAGTTCCGTTGTAGCCAGTGTTTTTATACTTACACAGCAGATACTGCTTTCCAAAAGCTTCAGTTTGATATATAAATCAGCGTCTAGTGCCAAGTATTTTTCTTCAAAACGCAAAAAAAATACATTTCCCGTGGCTTCGTACCTGCCGAAAACCTGCAATTTTGGCTTCAATTTACCCCCCGGAGTTATCGTTCCAGTCTCCTTATAGAGTTCACTGTTATAACCTTAAGCGACCGCACTAAAATTAATACGTTATATACATCAAAGTCTAGGGTTGTTTATCACTTGCCTTCAAGTAACATGAAAGCATTTTCAACATTAAACCTACAATTTTCAGATTACCCCGCGAGAAACTGAGCTACCTCAGTTCAGCGCAGAGCTACCTCAATTACCCTGAGGTTCTACCCCTGCTTTCTTACAAATAATAACAGACCGTTATTTGACGCAAATTAACGTACTCTATTATCGAGTCTACAGCAGACGGTAGTTGTGACATCCTCCTGCCATGCCACCTTGTTTGACCAGCTTGTTGCAGACACTCAATTTAATGTGGTAATATGGGAATTATATTCCGTCAAAGGTGTGCGGTTGGCAGGCATCCCATTTTCCGCGCTATTTTGGTGGGCGAGAGTTGGAAGATTTTCAATTAAGTGGTATCTTGATGATTTCAATAGCGTGTGACAACGTAGCGACTTGCAAAAGGAGAAAATATATAGTGGGATACATCAGGTACAGTAGTTTTTTATCATGCATTTGGCCCAACTTAAATTAAGATACTCGATCTGCTCTTCTAACGGTGCTTATTCGTAACTAAGGAGCCTCGAAACAATTTTTGTTTCCATTTACGTTAATCGATCAAAGTATCTATGTCTCATTAGGCAATGCAAGATGTGACATGCAATGTTTTGCATGTAAAAGTGAACTATAGAGCTATAGACCGATGAACGAACATGTTCAAGTCGTGTTATTTTGTTGTTTAGAATGTTCTATTTTTGTGACAATAGGCCCTAGTGATTAATTCTTTATCCTATAGGAGCATTTTTTGCCCTTCTTCAGATTGTCAAAGGAACCGCAGAAAGACGGGATGAATTGAAGTTGGATTTTCATATTTTCATGCCGCTGACCTAGTCAAGATATTATTACAAAACCCTTATACAGCGTTGTAGAGGTGTTTGACAGAGTGCTTTGAATGACCTCCCAGGCAGGGGTTTTGGCCGATTATTCTAAAAGTCTTAACAATGTAACCAAGTTCAGTATGAACAATAACAATTTCGTGATTAATTGCTTGGATAATCATTTCTTGTGCTGATGTTGAACAGTATCAACATGACTGATCACGCTTGATGGAGTTATTATCATTAAATTATTAATTATAGCATTTTTGAGTCGGTTCACTTTGATGTGCCGCGGGATATAACCAACTTATATTCCTTGAATAAATAATGAGTTAAATTTGTCCCAAAATCTTGAGAAATCTCGAATGAAAGCATTCGAAATTTCTAAAATCTTGTTAGTAACCTTCTCAACAATGCTATAAGTCGGTTATTTACATTAGACCTCGGTTTATATGCTAGCTATTAACCCTCGGAGCCTTTGGCTCCTTGGGTTTATAACTAGCATATAAACCTCGGTCACGTAACCTATACTCATGTTATGTACGCGACGTTGATACATTTTTCTTGAATGATGTATCACGTTTGCAATCATGCTTGAACAACGTTGATATGTATAACTGTCAACGTTCCTAGCTGTATCACGTCTGTTGATGCATCGTACTTATGTGCCGTGAATGTATCATGTTTTAGCGACATTGATATATTAAATTACGTAGTTTTAAAATTCGTCACAAGGTCATATCATTTATCTATATACCGAAATACCGGTTCTCCATGGTTATTTAATTATTCGATCAATTCCTTCCATTTGGGACAGTAATTTTGTTGTGAGGGGTGCAGCAATGCAATCGATGCTCGGAAGCAAGATCATAAAGTACCATTTATCAGTCACGAATTTTGTTTTATAATTGTACATATGGTTTGGTGCATTCACACGCGAGGGTTAGTAAACAAATTTAAAAGTAAATTTAAAATAAACGGATTTTGTAAAAGGCAACGTTTTTGTAAAAATTTGAATAAAAATCGCAAGGACAAGCAAACATAAAGATTCGTTATCCACGTAACCGAAACATCGTAGTATATATCCAAGAGACGAATCGTAAAGCAATACTGGGCAATTTTAAATTACGTATTAATATTGTAATGACCATGTTCTCTATGAGATCACCTGACAATAGTCTTCAAGTGCCGATGCGCTATTTCCAGACATTGTCTACAGATACTATCTATAAGCCGTGTAATTTTGGAACATCAATATACGCCACACTTTATACCTGACTTATTCCATTATTTATGGGGTTTTTTGCGAAATTAAGTAGCGACACTGTATTGTTCAGCTGCGAGTAAGACACCGAACCTCTCGCTATAATTAAGCTCAAAAGATGCTTACTGACAACGATCGAGCTATCGAGGACATTGTTTGTCATACCGACTTATTTAAATAAACCTATACTTATATTTTAATAGGCTACTTGAGATTCAGCCTTTTTTTATTCCAACTTCAGACTTAAATAACCATGTTGCGCCAATAACTGTAAATAATTGGAGTACGACCGAACATGCAGCTGGGGTTAGTACTCCTCGTTGCATATGTGTGATTTGAAGTTTCAGTTTAAAATAATATAGTGATGTTGTGGTGATCACTGATTGCTAAGCATTTCTAGAATCGGTCGAATAGAGAAATTCAGCTTTTTATTTAAGCGTGCAGGGAATAATGGAAAGTGACGTAACCAGAAACGTTATGTTGCTGAAAAATAATGTATAGATATACAAATTCTAAAATGGCCTCTGACCAGCGTAACGTTGAATCAAACGCCGCAAAAACATTCACAAAACGGGGTATCTAGAAAAACTATTCTTCCAGCCGTTTTCATTACACTGCGACCCAATCGTTCAAAATTCTCACGCTTTATTTGTCGTTCTCGTGGACGTCAATCATAACATATAAAGAGTTTTAACTGTAGTAGACCAAGAATATCGGAATTTTGTCAGTTAAATAATTTACGACTTTAATGACGAGTTGTTTTGTTTGAGAACAGTCTACGAGAACAAGAATTAGTTTGAGACTTTTGAGCGATGGGGTCGCAGTGTAATGAAAACGGCTGTAATATGAAAGATTAGTGATGTATGAACACAACCAGTGAGATATTCCGACACCAACAATTATATTAGAGCGAAATATCTATGAAGATCTTATCTATCAAGATCAGCAAGGAAACGAAATATCAATATGAAAATCAACATGGACATATGGCTTGTATGCGATGTCTGGCTTTGTTTCATAAATTTATGAAACTGTACGGGAAACTAGAAACTAAACACTGGTGTTGACAGCAGAAATTCTGTTTCTTTGATTCCATTTCACCGCATTAAGAATTGTTAGAAAATATAACTCCGAATGGCCGCCATTTATAAAATTGGTCTATATCTGGTGTTTTAAGTACTTGAATATGTACAAGAATAAGTACCCCTTTTTGCTAATGCAGCCATCATTATTTAATCGGTACATATCGCCAATATCAAGTTTCCATTATATTGCGTTGCATCCCTTCACCCCCTTACGCATCAGTAAATTAAAACTGGAATAGCCCATTGTGATACGTAACCAAAGACTCGTGTTGTGAAAAAAACTGTGTGAGAGCTAAGACTCCGTGGTTATGCATCTCCGTCCATGTGTTTGTACGTTTACAGGTATAAACATTTATTCCAAATATAGTTACATGCTCCACACGCTTCTTTAATTTTAGTGTCCTTTAGCTTCTAGTAAAATCCTTTCGTCTATACAATAGGATCAGGTACTACATCAATGTTAATTTAAACGAATAAACCCATCTATATAATGATACCTATTATAACTATAAGCGACACACACGTTATTGGCTTGATCGGCTCTAACCGGTAGGGAATATAAATTGTAACTTTGTCCAGAAGTTCAAATATGTTTTGGTGATTAAAAGAACTGAAATAGTTTAGAATAATTGTAAACATTGTTTGAGGATGCATTTCTTTATTATTAATTGTATTGTATTGTATTTTGAGGTGTAAGCCGCTTTATCTCGGTTGTAGCTTGCTCACTATCAGTCATCACAGATCTATTTGTCAACCACAGCGAGCCCACGGCCACAATCTCCATTGTACTGCAGTCTACTAATTATAGACACGGTGGTGGTCTTTTACAGCTGGGCTGCCTGGCAAAGTTAATTTGTCGCGCCTTAAGTTCTGGCATACTTTTACCTCACCCTCTCCCCCTTCTACCACTTTAAGCACTAACCACGGAGTTACATAAAGTAGTCCATGGTGTATCCAGCCCGCGCGCCATGCACATTTCACAATTCGTTATTTATGAAAATTTGCTAGAAAACGTTCGCTACAAATTGTAGCTAGAGTACGGTGCTGAATGTGCTGCATAGGCTACTTCAGATTTCCAGGAAGAACGACAACTATAGATATTTATTTATTAATAATGTACAATTTAGTGACATGACGATAGCGATTACGATTTTGGTAAAATCGACACTAACATTACTGTATTTATTTTTTGCTGTGATTACGCCCTATCTACAAATTTGCCGGCACCCCCTAAATCATGTTAGCTGCCCCCACTTCTGGTCCCGAACTCCCTCCACCACTGCTAGGCCAAAAACACGCTACGTATAGGTAGCAGAGGGTTGCATTTAGACATGCAGGAGTGATGTTGGACAATCGGGCCAGATTGCGCCTCAATGCTTAAGCTACCACCATCTCGTGTGCAATTTTGTTTCGGTAGAAAACTCTCGATAGAAATCTGTCTATCGTCTCATTATGAATGAAAATGTGACGAAATTACAAGCTACTGCAAACAAGCTGAAATAGATATCCCTATAAACTAATTTAACGGAAAACTGTGAAACGACTAACATTACCATTTCAGTGGTCTTTCGTACACGAAAACGACCACACGTCTCGTTTCTTCTCTGTGGCATCACAGAGCATGCATGTAAACAACCCTAATATGGCAATAGCACAATGTAGGTAAAAACATTCCCCATGTGTGCGTAACAGTAGCGAAATGTCAAATTAAAATCGGAATTAGCACACTTGTATGTGTGGCTGAAGAATCAAGCTACCAACAAGGTATTGCATTCGTACCATATGCGTGTATATTTATAACACCTTAATCTTTTATAGAGAAAACGACAATGGTTTTACGTCGTTAGGGCCCGACTAAATTAGGTGAGAGTCGATGGAAGTAGGAGTTACCAACGCGCTTTTGTTCTGACGTCAAGGTCATCAACTTTCATTCGCTCACGGACACTGAATGTTTGTTCACGACACTGGCGGGAAGAAGATTAGAACATTATTAAGTAGTACAATCTGTATTATATTAAACGGCTTATGGTCAAAACGTTAGCAACCTAACTATAATAATTCTTTGACATTTCACCACATTAGTCTACTTCTGGCTCTGTACTTTACACTGCCCGCGCAGCCAACACTGTTTTTTGAATAGTGTTATAAGCCTAGTGTTACAAGCATATTAACTATACTTAACAAGATTGACGTTGTTTCGCTAGTACGGCTTTAGAATAGCTCCAAAAGTCCCATTTTTTATTAGTTCATCGTAAAGAGCTCCAAACGTAAACAACGGTCTCTTTAGAAATTTTGTGTTGAAGCGGTTGTTTCCGATATATTTGACGTTACTCCTATTCACGCAATTGTCATTGCTTGATTTAGTCGTCACATAACAATAGCATTGGGCTTGGCCATACACAAACAATGAAACAGTTATGAGGCTCCTGCATCAACTTGTACAATTAAAAAATAAAACACCATTGCCTACGCAACACGTATAAAAGTTGTTTTTTTTTATTTAACAGGCTATCATTATTAAACTCATATATTATGCATAGTTTGGCTGACGAGAAACCGGCCAATTTAGTTCTTGTTATAAATAATGAAGAACTTTGATTTGAAGCTATGGCTTCCACAGTCTAATTCTCGTATGCCTCTACCCTTATTTGCGTGACAATACACAAAGCAATAGCTGGCGAACAATCATAGTAGGGCATACATGGTCTTCTTCGTGTGTAAACTTTGCAAACAAGGCACTATTCTTGGTTTTCACTTGACGTCACGC
>JAOTOK010101286.1:0-14628 GCA_025770025.1 Virgularia gustaviana | reverse complement strand
TTTTAGGATCATGATGTCAAAGAAGAAAATATTTTATTTGTTTCACTGATTGCGGCGGAAACAGGTAAATAAGACTTGTATAAAAGTATATTACGTTGCTTCAATCACATCACACAGGAGATGCCCTGCTTTCTACTTTGTATATACGAGGATAATATCCTGTTTACTATCCGGTCCATCCACCCTGGCGTTGCACAAAAGATACGCAATGGTCTAGTATACAACCCATTACCCTTCCTTTCTGAAAAAAATAAATAAATAAAATAACTATAAAAGGAGAGTTAAAGAGAGAAAATTGTTAAAAATCTTTTTCAAAAGACATAGCTATGAGCAAGTCAGGTCTGTTAATACATCTGTAAATACCTTTACATTGACCTTTTCAACGGCAAGCTTCGTATCGCATTTCAAGTTGTACATATATTGAAAACAGGCATGCTATAGAGCTTGACGTCATAGCCGCCATGTTGGTGTCCACTTCAAAGTTCCGATGCTCAACAGAGCAAACAATTTAATGCAAATTAATTTGTGAAAACGCTCTACATAGTTATTCATCACTTTTGGTGTAAAAGCGTTGCATTCTTTAAACATTAGGTCATTAACCTTCAACATTAACGAATAAATCTTGTAGTTTAAAGCTCATCGTTGACGGTTCACCGTAAACGTTATCTAAAGGTTCCTAATATGTAGCTTTTTCCTTGGGTAGGTGTCCATTCTGTAGCTTACGCGTTTCCAAATGTGAAGATTGTGACGGGTGCTGTCGATCCTGAAGTTAACGAATCTTTTCATATAATTCCAGGAATTGGTAGGTCATGCAGTTCTTGTCTTTTTAGTAGGATGTGCTCGGTTTATAATGGTAGGGATTGTCCGTTATAGTGCCTGCATGGAATTTGTAAGAAGAACTTGCGAAAGATGGTCTCTTGTGAAACTCAGTTACTTCATGACAAAAATTGAAAAGAAACCTATAGTTAATTCTGTTTTTGTTTAAACAGTTTTGAGACTTTCTGGAATGTGCTCAGATGTACTATATAACATCATTTGTTTGGGAAACGGTTAAATACCATCAGCCAAAAATTAAAAAAATGTAACCGAGACTCAAATTGTGCTTTTATGGCGACCATATTGGATTCAGCCAAACATTTTACTTTTTATGACAGGTAACTTTGGTGACCGCTTTTTTGGTACAGAAAATTATGGGAAATGGTATTAACAATGGTGGATGGTAATTGAGCGTTGTGGTATATTATAAACACCGCGGTAACCTTCGTCTTCTAATATACAAATTTTTAATATTTCCCTCCAAGAGGGACCGTCGCCGTGCGTGGTACTTCGTGATGACCATCAGCCTCGTTTTATCATTGTTACTTATACTCTAGTATTCCATGCTTGTAGCTACAATCAGCGTTGATACTGTGTTGATTCCGTGTGACATTTCTACTTATCAACATTGACTGAAACGGTATGCCAAACTTGATCAACCATCATGATACGTCAACTATAAATAACATTGATATCACACATCAACAAATTTGATATTCCTGGCAATATCATACACCATGAGTCATGACCAACCTTGAAGTGTTCAACTTTACCAACTTTATTGTTATTGGTTGAAAAATTTGAACCATTTCGCGTGAACATGTCATTTTCAATGATCACCAAATCATGCGAAAATGGCTGCAATTAATTTATCATTCTTTATGTGCATCTAAATTGGTCCTTCAGCTTCGTTCCCAAGTAGAAATTCATTTAATTTGCTGACATACAAACGAGGCTAGAGAAACTAGTTTATAAGATGCGCATGAAAGAATAATTAAATAATAGACATTTTTTAATATGATAATATTGCCTTTTCGCTACATTGCAATTGAATCGTTGACGAAAAATCATGGATTACGCGAAATTCTTGCGTAAAAACGACAAAATTCAAAATTTATTTTAAAATACCTGAGTATTTTGGTAATTCAACATGTCTTTTAAAATTCGTGCATATTATAGAAAATTAGAAATTTCTTTTAAAATACCTGCAAAATATAGAAAATGGATATGTAGGAGTCTGTAAATTATGTTAAGAAAAATTCCAACTTCTCTACAATCATTTTACTGAACTTCTCATTTAAACACCTTCAACTTCAAATCTATATTATATAGGTATAGCTTTGTATAATTATCATTTCCAGTGTCACATGCATCATTTCGCAAACTCATTTTCTAGCATTCACTAAGCAATTTTTTCGTATTTATAAAAACGTATACAGATATTCATAATTCACGTCCAACTAAAGAAATTCATTTATGTATAATATCGACAATTCATTCGACATTTCATTTTTCATATCTTTCCCATTGGTGAAGGCGTTTGTTTTGAAGTTGAATATATAGCTTGAGTTGTGTGTAGTGTAGATGTTTTTCATCAAGTTTGTAAGATATTCACTTCTTAAGATATGTAGTGTAGCTATAATCTAAGATATCATTGCATTACAGCAGACAACCCGGCATGGGTTCGGTCAGTATGCCTCTTTCGGGCGAATATATTATAGAGAGGATTTATAATTTGTACATTACATTGTACTGCTACGGATCTTGTATTTATAAAGAAAGATAGTGTATTTCAATAAATGGCTATTCTATAGTGGGATGTAGGGTATTGTTTAATATATGCTATAGTTATGTGTCATGCCAACGTACGGGTTCTTTGTAGCGAAACGTACAACCAGTGGCAAAAAACAAGTGTAATTATACACAAAATTTAGGAGTTATGGGCGAAAACAAATTGCATGGGACTGCGCGTGTCCGGCATCTATGCCTTTAGTAACTTTAGGGAGTAGGGAAGCCTTAGGGGTCAGGATGGACTTTTGCCTGGACAACAACAACAGCATTACGTTGTTTAAGCACCTTGTTTTTTCTACAGACGTAATATTTCAAGCTGAGGGATTTACACACGTTTGTGTCCTGTAGAAACACAATAAATAACATTTATCATGTCTAATGTCAGATCGGTTATTGTCAGAGCCCGGGTTGAAAAGTTTGAATCCTATACTACGTCATGAGTTACAACTTACAAGTTACTGTTATTCGATTTCTATTCAATTTAAGTTTGAATTGGGGTTTAATTATGGTAGGATTAGATTTAGGCTAAGGCTTCATAGAGATCGGGGTTGAAGTACCCTTGATTTCTCCTAATGAGCGTTCTCACTTTTAAGGAAAGTCCTTAAACTGATGAAATTGCGACCTTTTTTAGGTTGAAGGAAATATATTTTTAATTTTCCTCAGGCTGAATTTTCCTCATGTCCCTTTCACATCTATCACATCGACAGATACGACCTGATTTTGCTGACTTTGCAGATGCTCCTACCCGCTACGCTTTGCGGCCTCGCTACGCGCTGACGTGACTTCCTGTATCGAACCGGGCAGCCATCCTGTTTTCCTCGACTGGAAGATCTTGCCAAATTGTTCCTTGTTTTTCGCTGATTTCTTCTTAGTTTGGGGCGAAATGACGACCAGGTCGGAGAGGGAGAAGTGTAAGAAGCAACATGAGAAACACCTAAGTATTTTAATGGAACTTCTACGTGAAGACCAGAATAAATATTGCGCCGATTGTAGGGCCAAAGGTAAGGTTGGTCGCCAAGTGGCAGTACTACTACAATACGTTGTCCCTGAAAACTGTTTCAATTTTTGGCCATATCCGTGCCCAATAACGTGCGATTTTTGCGTATTTAGGACCACGATGGGCATCTTGGAATTTAGGGATATTTGTGTGCATCACCTGCGCTGGGATTCATCGAAATTTGGGTGTCCATATTTCTAAAGTAAAGTCGGTGAATTTGGATGCTTGGACGCCAGAACAAATCACGGTAGTATGATATTTTATGCTATGAACACTATGATGAAATAAATGTGATCTTTGTCTGGATTTTTTTGAAAACTACGCTCCGGTTGTCCGTTGTATTTAGCCTTCAATTAATATTTAAATTCCACATTTTTTGGATTTTATTAATACAAATAATTGTTTCAAACATTTACTGATTTAGTAGTCCAAAATTCAAATTTAGTTCGTTTCAAAATGTGTGATGTGTCTCAATTTGGTTAGGTATATATATTAATATATATTCACTCTCAGAGACAGCCTGTTGTGCTTTTGTTGGTTTTCTGCGGCACAGAATCATGAGAATAGTTGCTGTAGCCAGGTTATGACAGTTTTTTATTTGTCATACACAGATACAGTAGACAATAGTTGAAAAATAATATTGTGATTTTTTAGCACGTTCCGCCTTGTACTATAGACTCTAGTTTTAATTAGTAATTTTACACAATAGTTTGTTTTGTCAGGGTTATATTAAAAAAAGTTGTTTGCAAAATATATCATAGAGAGAGAACAGTTCATCATTCTACTGACATTAATATAAATAATAATAATTTTAAATATAGTACTGTAGCACATGATCAGGCTAGGTACAGAAAATGCCATATTTTACCAATTTAACAATGAATATGGGTAATAATGAGGGGAGGACATTGATCATAATCAATATTCGTTTTATAAGTGAAGATGTCATAAGTGCCAAGATGGCATGTAGTCGGTTACTTTCATTTTGTCATCAGTGACTGACCATTGCTACTGATTCTCCATTGTTCAAGGCTAGTAAATATATGCAGTATGCTTATTTTTTACAATGCAACTATATGAGGATGGAAGGTTCGATTTCCAAAACTGTCAACCTCCCCCCCCTATTTTCCTAATATTGTCTGAAATGATTTTGTAAGGTTAGGGCTGGTTAGGATTAGGGGCCCAGGGCCAGGGATATTGTTACTAAGAGATCTAGTGCTGAGACTAGACTACTATTAGTTTTATAGTACTTATAAGCCCACCTGTATATATACCCCTATGCCCAAGCCCATTGGAATCATGCTCAACTTAGCCATAACATGAACCCAGCTGAAAACACATAAAGCCAATAGACAGTGACAAAATTTGTAAGGAAGCTGATGTTTTGTTGTAGTTGTGCAACATTTCAAAGCACTTGCAACAAAGCAACAGCTTCTTAATAATTATCAGTTCCTATACCATGTCTATTGTTTTATGTGTTTTGTGCTGGGCTCTTATCTGCGTATTATGGTAAGATTTGCACCTGGGAAATCCATCCTCAATTTATTCTACAGATAAGCCATCCACATATTAGCTCACTTGCAAATTAACCCACCTGTTTTACTTGCAATAAAGACTAATGTTGTTTGTAGTCTGTGTAGATCACCGTAGTAGGTATATGATAATCAATATATTAGCCTGTCTATATAATATAAGCTCTTGCATGTATACGCCTACTAGGAAGAGTTTACAAACTTATATTTGTCCAAATATAAAGACAAAGGTTTCCAGTCAAATTCTATAATTCAAAACAAAGTTTCCTGCAAGGTCCAGAAATACATATGGAGATAGGCTGTTGGAATATATCAATATAATCAGTTCAAGAAGTTGTGAAACAATGCAAACAAATACTGTAAGATGTCTGAAATTAGTAGTCTGTTCAATCTTCTGGCTAAGTTCATTTGGGCTGACAATTCTAGTAAATGTTGAGTAAACTTCACTTTCTATTTTACATGCATAGTTATCTTGATAAGCCACATGTTATTGAATTTTGGTTGTTTTATCACCAGTGATATACCATGATAAATGTTTCTGAGCCTGGTGTTGTATTGGTGGTGCTGGCTGGTATTTGTTTAGGTTTGTTTTCTCTGACTTTATTGTTGTCTATAAAACTTATTTTACTCTTTCAGAATATGCAAGAATGGGGCAATCGAAGAGCAGCTCAATATTATGAATATCATCTTCCATCAGATTTTAAACGGCCTCAGGGTGACTCGTACCATTCTAGCTTTTGGCTTATCTTACAGTATGCTATACCATATATAATTGAAGTAATACTGAGTTCCATTGTTGGATACTCTACATGCAGGGCATTGCAAGACGTAATTCCGAAAACAAATGAAAACACAGGCAAATGTTTTTGTATGCTTTTCAAAAGTCGAGTGACAGTACCAGAGATTGCAGTAGTATCCAATATAAAAAAGCCATTTGTTATTTCTTTTATAAAATATCAGCAAGCAAATTATAATATATATTTTTGGTGGAAAATTTATCTGTGTTGCATACTCCTACTTAAAATGGAAATTTACCAATCAACATTTCCATAGTTTGAACATAAAAGTAAGAGTTTAAAGTCTTTCGAATGAAAACAATTAGTTTGACTTCAAGTCATGCATTCAAAGATTTGAATCTTGAGTTGTTGGCATGTGTTACTTACTGAGTAACTAAGTTATGTCAGTGTCATGTTACTGTGAAAAGTAAAATAGTCATAGTTTGTGTTAGTATGTTAGCAACTGTATTTTGGGATTGGTTAAATGACTGCTTTGTTTGCCTTGTCTTTTTTTTGTTTGTTTTTGTTCTTTCTGTTCCCAACATTAGGAGCTTAGAGCAATTTATTAGAAGTAAATATGAAAAGAAATTGTACATACGTAAAGATGGTCCACCACCTGCAAGTGAAACTAAACAAGAAAAGGTAAGAAAAATAGAAAGCTGATATGAAAATTATATTGTTTTACCTTTATTGCCAATTTTGCCCATTATCATATATTTTCTAGAAAATTTTTTGTATTATCTTCAAAATTAAATTTTGGAATTAAGTATAATTTATAGCTTAAATACTACACAAAATGTCATTGTGTGAAAGTGCACTAAACAAATACTGGGAGCTATAAACTGTTCTTACTATAATGATCAAATGAGTAAAATTATAAATGTTGGTCAATGGATATCCTTGTACCCCTGTGTAACTCTGGCCTATTGTTAGTGTGATCATCTCATTACTGTTCAGAGACTGCAAGTACAGTATTTCCTTAGTGTAGTTGGACTTGGATATAAAATGATTTTTCCATACAAATAGTGCACAATTTTTAGTCATAAATTCTGTGAAAAGAAGAAACCTGGGGAATAGTAGTACTGGAAATCGTCTAAGACTTGTTCTGCCTAATGCTAGATGATTTTACGTTTCATTAGTAAAGCCCAACATACAGCGACAAATTAAGCGACTAAAAGTTGTTTATTATGAAAAGTTAAAATCTATGATATTTACTGTATAGGAAAATATTTTCACGTTATGTTTGTCTAGGTCAAAGAGAAGAAAAAATCAGTAGATATTGGGAAGAAATCTCAACAGGTAATCATCATCGCACTTAGTCTTTAATACTATTTAAATTTTGGTATTGCCAATGGAATTATTTTCTGGAAAGAATATCGAGATGGTAGCTGACACCAACTCTAATGTTTGCATTTCACATTTTTCCCCATGTGACAATGCCAAATTGTTATCTAATGTTTTTGTTACGCATTAAAATAGACAAAGTTAAGATTTCCTGTTCTTTATAGCTGGTACTCACAATGGTGTAAAGAATGGCATTGCTCTGTAAAGTTTTTGAGCATGCTTCTAGACCACTCTGTGTTCTTGATAAATTTAATAAAACTGTAGTGTTATAATTGTATAATTATAAAATATTTATGTTATGATTGTTGCTGAGTGGCTAAGGGGATGCTGAATAATATTAGGAATGCTAATGCAGTCGATAATGCCATCACATGCAGTACTAGCTAGAAAGTGTGGGGAATTGTGGTGTTACTTTTTTGAGTATTTCAGTTTGGCATCTTCATGTAAATGCTGTGGGTTGATTTTGTAAAATTAATGCGTCAAATTATTGTTAAATTATTGATCACTTGCGAAAGTTGGAAGCACACTCAAATCAGTTACATAATCCAGTGCTCTACCAACCTCTATATATTATGCACAATATTTAATGCTGTTGAGCATGCCAAATCATGATATATTCAATAAATATACCAATTTACCAAAAACACACTCAAACACCATTTATTTGAACTTGTTCATTCATTACTTTAAACTTATTGATTGTCGCAAGGTTCTGTTGGGTTTTGGATTTTCTGTTCCGTCAATCAAATTCAAATAGGTGGAGTTTTACTGACTACCAATCACAATCAATCTTTTGAGAGGCCATTTTATTTTGATTGGCGGAACAGAAAATCTGAAACCTAACCGAACGTTTTGAATTTGAAAGTTGCGATACAACGATTTCTGCAGTAAAATGTTGCAGTTTTAAAACCATTTGAAAATATTTTACTATGCGATAAAATGTTCCAATAGAAAAGTTATCATGAGAAATTTCAGCAGTTTTAGTAAAAGGGTTGCAAAGGTTGAAATATTTCTCGCTTACTACAATTTTGCACATATCCATAGGAGATCTTAAATTTGTACATATATTTTCATTGTCAGATAATATCCAGGCCAGAAGTTCCTAAATCAGTCAAAAGTAATGCAACCACAAAAGAAAAAAACCCTGTTGTAAAACCTAAAGTCTCAGACAGTGAAGACCTCCTTTCACTCTCACAACCTGCAGCTGTCCCACAAGGCAACACATTGCTGAGTTTATCACTTACAAAACAGGAAACTGACACAGCTGATGTATGTATCATGTTTTCTATTGTTTGTTAAATTTTTGGTTCATGTTCAGTACAAACTATGAAGTTTAGTGAGTGCAAGTCCATAGCAGAAACTTAAATATGGTCTAGTGATCAGCAACTTGCTAGATATTAATGAATGAATACCCATATTAATAAAAGTCTCATTTGACAGATGACATCACAGGTAGCCATATTTATGTATACTGATCATACACTACCATATGTGCTAGTTCAATCTTGTGTTAATGCATTTCAATGTGATTATTACAGACTACTTGGTGCGCATGAAGTAATTTTATACTTGGGGAAACCAGCTCAGTATCTTATTAAATATTAACCCATTGAACTCTATTAAGTAAAATGGAATGCTAACTGCAGATAAATGCTGCCACAACCTGCATGAGGCCCAAATCATTTTACTGCGGTTTGAAAAGAAATATACTAACACTGAACCTTTATGCATAAATGTATTGTAATATACAGTATGTATGTTTTATGAGCTGCTATGTGAGAAATAATTTATATTACATATTCCTTATTTTAATGATTACAACACATTTCTATGTTAAGCAATTTATTATAACACACAGATTGTTCATGTGACCGACAAAACAGTCTTTTTACCTGGCTTATGTTATGATTTTGTAGCTACTTAACTTTGGTCCTTCATCTATTTCTGTGGCGGCAGCCCCTGCAACTGTCCCTGCCTCACAGCCGGTTATGGCCAGTAATTCACAGGGATTTGGATTTAATTTAGTTCAGGTATAAGTATCTCAATACATACATATTTCAGTGAAATTAGCTGTTACAAGTACTGTACATAAAGCTGCATTGAGACCATTGAATTGTATTCTCCTATTTCCTTAGACTATGTCTGCACCAGTTGCATCAGCCCCGAATGATGTACAGCCTGTAAATAGACCTGTACCAACCTCAACACAAAGTACTCTTGAAGAAGATTTGATCAAGGATGATCTTACGGGTGCTGGAAATCAAACAAAAGGTCTGTGGTTACTTGTTTAATACACTAACACTGTGGGGCAAAAGACATCTTTCAAAAGCCTGACAGTTTATATTATGCAAAATATGTTGTTAGAGATGTCAAAAGAGCTATATGTAGGGAATGGTTTAGGACAGACTGACAGTATTAATAGGTTCCTAACATTGTATATTCTGTCTATTTTAGATTCAATTATGGCTTTGTACAAGCCTAATCAACAACCATCAAGCCAACAAATGTTTGGGGTACCTGGTGGAGTTTATTTGCAACCACAACAACAACAACAACAACAACAACAACACCTGCAGCAACAACAACAACGACAACCAAATGTAGTTAGCCCACAGTACAGTGCTCAATTTAATGTTCACCAACAAAATCAACAAATGCAGCAATATCAGGTGCAGTATATTGTCATCTTACATGCAACCATATATGTAATATATATTGGAATGCAATGTTCTGTTTCAAGACATTCCTCATTCCTATACCTGTAGCTGAATCAAGTACAGCAACAAATGGCCAAGCTTGGGTTCTCACAAGGTCCACAGATGAACACAAATCCTGTCGCCATGCAGAATGGACAGCTGATGGGTGCCAATCGGGCCATGCCCACCTCACAGGTAATGCCAGGTTATAATGCATACAGTCAGGCAGTACCAAGTGTGACAGCCTACCACCAAAACACTCCTCAAGTTCCCTATACCAATAACCCAATGGGACCTCCAGCAGGGAATTGGATGCCGCTTAAAACCGGGACATTCCCACCACAACAGCAACCACCAGCACAACAAGCACCATACCTGACAACAGGCCCCTCCGGTCAAGGCTTCACAATGTACCAAGCACAGGGAGGCATGCCATCGGGACATACGCTTAGCACAAATCTGTGGAAATGACCTGTGTTACGTGCATCGCAACAAACTCGGATGCAGATTGTAACATACACAGAAACTCTTGTAACTTATCCAAAAATTATTATATCCAAAATATTCATTTTTCGGAATCTAGGTAAAATGTAACACGAAGCGTACTTTAATGTCAGTGTAAATGCAATTATGCCAGTGTAAAATACGACTGCCACCAACGAGTCAGGATGACGAGCCCATTACGCTTATAACGTCGTACCATGTTATGATGTCATAGCCGTCATTTAGTATGATGCGACAATTTTAACACTATCCATATAACGTATGGTGACAAGTTCACGGCAATCAGGTGATTCGACATTAGTAACGCAACACTGATTTATAAATTTTTTGAATGTAACTTGAAAAGTTACCTTATTCAATATTCATGATCCAACGTTTCGACACTCCTGTCTAGTGTCTTCATCAGGGGTGAACTGTAGTATATAGTAAGGAAGTCCCTTTTATATAGCAAACCGATGTCATCATCTATCTGCACTTAGTAAATAGAATAATCTTAGATCTAAAATTAAAGACCTAGATGTGATTCCGTTCTGGTTCTTTGAGGTCAGAGTTGCGAAAGAAGTTGTATAAACAAATTTCGCCGTAGGGCGCGGTCTTTGAGCCTCACTCACACGGGGTAATTTCTTCGTGCAACGCAACAATGAACACAAGTGATATCCAACCACCAAAATCCCACATCAGTGATTTTTTACTTAAAGATCAGTGTTGCGAGTCATGTTGCATGATACACTAGACAAAATTGGCGCCAGCATTAGTCCTGACCCACATGGTGTAATTTCAGCCCGTACTGAGATTCCAGCCAGTTTGTTGACGTATGAAAACTAGAAAATAATTTGAATAACAAAGACGATGTATAGAGCGAAAATGTGTCTTTCATATTCAAATGATTTTCCAATTCTCCATACATCAACAGCCGGGCTGAAATTGCAACATGCGATCAGAAGTTTTAAGCCCGTTTTCCATTTCAACCCTATATCGTACCGTAGCAATTTATTTTCTGTGATAGTCGTTAGTCTTGCTCTGGTTCTCATAAAACAATGAAATACGGCACGTTTCGCCACGATGTACACGGTTGAAGTGGAATACGGCCCTGAGGTACATAATACTATACCAACTGGAAGTGTTGTCCATTCTGGCTGACGTCACACCTCCTGTGATTTTCGTTGGTCGGCAGTTTTTGTCGCACGCGAGATATAATGAATGGTGACTATCAATTCAATTCCATGATATATACATAAAATAAATTTGGTAGAGAGAACAAACACTTTGTGCATTTTCAATTTGATTGTATTATTTAAAACGTGCTGCTCTTCCATCAGTGACCTAATAGGATTATGGGATTAGCTTCTGCTTCGCTTTAAACTGTAACTTGATCTGAAATTGCTCTGATGTTTATACACAGAGTAAAATCGTCTGGTGTTGAACAAAGCTAGCCTGCATCCCAGACCCCTTCCCACTCGGGGAAATCGCTAGTTAGATTGAGTAAAATTGTCAGGTGTTATATAGTCAGAGAAAATAGTTTGTTAGGCTGAGTAAAATCGTCTGGTGTTGAACAAAGCGAAATCTCTAGTTAGATTGAGTAAAATCGTCAGGTGTTATAAGTCAGAGAAAATCGTTTGTAATAGACTGAGTATAATCGTCAGGTGTTGAACAGGGCGAAATCGTTATTTGTTAGATTGAGTAAAATCGTCTTGTGTTGAACAGGGCGAAATCTTTTGTTAGATTGAGTAAAATCGTCTGGTGTCAAATAGAGCGAAATCGTTTGTTAGATTGGGTAAAGCGGCTGGTGTTTGACTACCATTTGTTTTGTGTTACCCGCATGTCGCGCATGCACTAGAGTTGGGCGCTTTTGCTGATGAAATCAGGCCGAACATCCAGTCATAAGTTGCTATATCGAATATATGATAGGTTAACCAAGGTTGGATGTAAGATTTCCATTCCGGTCATTCGCTTTCATATTTCAAAATAACAACCAACTTATTGCACTTAGTGTAGTGTGGCAGGCGTTCGACAGTAAAATTATCTGGTGTTAGAAAGAGTAAAGTTGTGTGGCATTAGACAGAATAAAATTGTCTGGTGTTTCATACGGCCAAAATCATTTGTTGTTGGACAATGTAAAAATCTTGCGTTGTTCGATGAAGATCAAGAACCGGCGACACATGCATGCTTCTAACAATACACTAGTTACGAACTATTTAATTTCTTACACGCCCATCAGGATATAAATCACAACTTAACTTTAGCTTGCTGCGTTTAGCAATCATACGAATTTGAATGACTTGGTTTTGTTTTGTCTGGCAATATTTGCTAAATTGCTAATCAAAACTCGTGGCAGCAACAATTATCTCGTTTGCCAGCTCGGTCGGCTGCAGCTTCGCTCACAATTAGATATACGAATATACAGACATTTGTACCTGGTCCATAGACCCACGCTTGTTTTTCATCTAACGACTTTTCACGAAAGATTATGTTCTTGGAACAAGTTGGACATAGAAGGCATGACCTTCTTTTTCTTCAATGTGTGAACTGCGTGGCTTTTTCGCAAACAGAAGTACTCAAAAGAACGGTAAGCAAATGTAAATTACCTGTATTCCAATTTGTGTATTCGTAATTGCAAGAGAACAATTTAATATTCATAGGACCTATATGAGACGTGCAGTGTACAACAACCTGTCAGGTTGTCTCGGTGGGACAACAATTACAAGTTACCTACTTTGAACGCGAACGACGAGCAAAGAAGCGGTGAGTGTTGTTAAAAGCTGTTTTCTTAATCGTACATTTCAAATCCCCTTTCATTTACATTCCTTGTGCTGGAATCCGACGTTGTGTTGTCACAAGCAATTTAACGCCTTATCAAATTTGCTCGAAATAGTGTTGAACGTTACGCAAAAATATTGAAGACTAATAATGACATTACGCGAATTTTGTTTGCACATTCGTGCATAAAGAATGTTCAAATAAAATTTTTATGATTTACTCCTAAACAGCTATAACATGGTTCGTTTTAACGTGGCCCTACATACTTAGCTATTAGCAGGCAGATAGGACTTTTACAGATACCTAAACAAATAGAGCATGTTGTGGTGCAGCGTAGGCAGTATATAACAGAATATGAAAATACAGACGTGACTATTATTTAAATTTTATAACATTCTGCACATTTACTGCCGCATTCGTTCTTTGTTGTGTTACATCCTGGTGGAGTTGAATAACAAAATCCGGTTGCTTAAAACGTTCAGGCACTTGCTTGTATATTATTCTTTATTATTCTTCAGTGTTTAGCAGTTCACGACTATTTCACTTTGACCTAAGTAAGCAAACAGTTCTACTGCGTGCCGCTAATGAAATAATATTATTCATAACATAAACACAGCCAATGTCTCATAAATGTGTATAATACATTAGAAACACAGACAGTTCTCTATGAGTATCTATTAACTTACTTACGCATAGCGAAATGTCATACTGATGTATTGCTCTGTTGTATGTGAAGATGATGCCTAGTTGGACTGCTGTTTGACGTATTTTAAACGTATTACATGGTTGAACAAACAGACTAAGTACCCACAATCCAATAATAATAGTATACTGTCTCTGGCTCTACCATATTTATCTAACGTCCGTGTACTTCGTGGGTTCTTAAGCTGGTGTTCTCGAGTGGGTACGAACAGGTATTTTTATATGTAGCCGGTGCCGGTTAGTTTGGGGGGCTAACAGCCTGTGTGTTTTATCTGGATATGTAACTCAGAATCGAGTTGCTAGCCTATTATTATATATGTTTGTCTGTGTATATCATATTATTATACGTAAGTAAAGGCCTGATCATAAACGTCGCATGTGAGTTAGAGTATCCGACAGTTTGTATATACGAGTGACGTTCCTCAATTCTTAGTTCCTCCGGCCATTCAAGAAGAAGTGTTATTGATGAGATGTCTTAAATACCTTGCACATGCAACTTATAATTACTGACGTTAGAATTACGACTTATCAAAATTTCATGTAGCAGATCAATATTAAACGAGAGAGTAGAACTAGTTGAAGGAGAAAGTCGATGGATTTTTTTTTCCATCTTCAAACGACGGCGAAGGTTACACGCCGGGAATCGCACAAGCTGTGACAAGAACGCAACAGACTTGCTACAAGGTTGTTATATCAAGCCGCGACCGCGATGT
>JAOTOK010101175.1:0-14635 GCA_025770025.1 Virgularia gustaviana | reverse complement strand
CTTGACAATAAGTTAAATGTTATTTTGACCATCAGCAGTGAAATTCATTTCCGAATACTGCTTATGAAACCTACAGCCAACAACTTTCTTGCAACTGTAGGGAGCCACCTTAAGTACAATTTGGCAATAAATATTATCTTATCTGAAAGATCCCTTGATCTTCCTTATGTTACCATTTTTCATTTCGCTTTGTGATATTTCAGTTTTTGCGAGTTTCAGTTTTTGCGAGTTTCTGTTTTTGAGACATGCTGCTGGGGTTTACCTTTAATTTTGCATCAGAATATTCTTACAATTAACTTTTTAAAGATACACTCAAATACGTGGCATTTGATAGTTCGACATGCTTACGTTATAAATAATTTGATCGGTGTGATTTTTTGTTCTTAGGAAGCAAACGGAAACGTGGAGGAAGCTCAGTCTATTACTGTTCGTTACGAATACTTTAGTTCAAAAACGATTGGTGGAAGCCATAGAGAACTGATTCTGTCTACACAAAGACCTTCACGAGCAGTCAGCCAACAGGTACATATCTTACAAAATTCTCGATGTTTTATTTCTAAAAGGGTTGCCGTTTTAAGCTCTTTCTCCACCATGCAGGCTCTTTTCTATTGACGAGTAAAATGAGTCGAATGGATAAAGATACTACTTCACTTTGAATCACATATATTAATCTGCTGTGATACAACTTTTAAGATTGCTACATGTTTTTTGTAGACAACCACTGGCACAATACAGGCAACTAAGGAGCCCACGGATGAACCAGTTGAGGCTGAAGACATGACAGCGACGACTGCGGCGCCAGTGAGCGAACACCGACGATGGGTCATCTTAGACAAATGGACAAAGTGCTCACGGTCTTGTGGCAACGGTAAGTATTCATCGTTTAGGGACTTGAGGGATATACCTTAGGACCATTAGCGACTTAATCACAACGAGAACGTCGAGGCCATCTGGACAAAATAATCGTTAGTCTATTTTACACCTTCTGGACGATGTCGGTTTATTGAAATCGTTTTAGTATTCAACGCTATCGTTTACATCATCCAACTTCCTCTAAACATTAAGAGGATCTGTTTTTTAACAAGCAAAATGCACAATCCTTTGGTTTCAGAGACAGCACAATATATGAATAAAGTTAATTGAGAAGATTATAGTTCAACATCTTCTAACTCTAAAACAGACTTCTGTTTTAGAAGTATAAATTGTAAATATCATATTTCATATGCCTTGATTTTGAAATATTCAAGCACTGTTTTAATTTTGTAATATTAAATAATAAATACCATTTTAGGCACGTCATTTCTCATGTATTTCTGTGAAATTGACAACGAAATTGCACCAAGAGCTCGGTGTAGGGATTTGAAACTAAATGTTGCAAAGAAGTTCCGTTACTGTAACACACATCCTTGTGGCAAGACGTAAGTTTGATTAGATTTAGTAATGCAATGTGTCCAACCCAGTGAACTCTATTGTAAACTGGAACGCTAACTGCAGATAAACGCGCCATAAGCTGATTGAAGCCAAAATGGTTTTTCTGTGTTATGAGCAGAAATACTTAACACTGAACGTTGGTCTATATATCAAACTGAAGCTCTTGAAAAACTCTATTTTCTGCCAAATGTTCAAGACTGTAGCTCAAAGGGAAATGCGTTAAAAATATAAAAATATGCCAAATTAACTGCAAAAATGGCGAATTTACGGCAAATATTGTCTTATTTTTAACTAATTTCCCTTTGAGCTACAGTCTTGAAAATTACACACCAAATAGAGTGTTTCAAGAGCTTCAGTTTGATATATAGCATAGCGTTCAGTGTTGTGTATTTCTCCTCATAACACATTTCTCCCCCTGAGTTAGCGTTCCAGTTGTTTACATAGAGTTCACTGGTCCAACCCAGTAAAATAACCTGAAACGATACTTCTATTGCGAATGCGCTATGACTTGTGAAATCAATGAAGCGGTCATTGGATGGCGATCCATGCACCGATCGATTTCACCTTAATGTCGGATTGTAATAGATTGCAGCTTGTGGGAAGTGAATAATGTTAAAGATATTTTGATCGCTTTGTTTAGTTGAAAAGTTTTACTGAAAAGCATTTAGCACGTTGTTTAACTTACTGTACTTTTCGGCGATTGTGAAGACTTCCATGTATTCACGCTGGGATTTGGCCATGCGCTTAAATTCTATGGGAGACTGGAAGTACCATCCAAACTTGGCTTGGAGGTATCGTTTCAGTATCCGTTTGGGTTTATTGGTCTATAATACAGGGGTTTAGGTAACCCCCCCCGGATCATTCTTCAAATCAGAGAAGAAGTTAATTTGCG
Organism: Virgularia gustaviana; assembly: GCA_025770025.1. Lineage (NCBI taxonomy): Eukaryota > Metazoa > Cnidaria > Anthozoa > Scleralcyonacea > Virgulariidae > Virgularia > Virgularia gustaviana. The sequence continues at coordinate 12,312 of JAOTOK010101175.1, read as the reverse complement.
TGGACCTCGGTTTGTGATTGGTGAAGTGGTAGAATACTGTACTTTAATCGTAAAGCTGGTTTAAGCAGACATCGCAATGTGATTGGTCAACTTGGAAACTATCCATGTTCCAAAGACAATCATGAGCAAATATTGCACTGTGGCTGGTCACATAAAAAAACCCCGGTCTACTCTCTCTTTCTTTCAACGATGGCTGTATATTCACCCTTTTTCCAACCCGTATTGTATTCAGTGATTATTTAAATTCGCATTTGCTTCTTTTTTTATAGCTTCACTTGGGTAAAAGGTCCGTGGAGCGCATGCTCAAAGACTTGTTCGGTTGGTCTTAAAAACCGTAATGTATCTTGCCAAGAGCAACCTGGCAACGCAGTGGTGCTAGAAAGATTTTGTCAACAGGATAAACCAATTGTAGTGAAAACTTGTCTGGAAGGACCTTGTGCCCCGAAATGGAAGACTGAGGAGTGGACCGAGGTAGGACTGCTCAAACTAACCTTTCCTGAACCTTGAAATGACTGGGACAGACGTTAAATACTTTTCTAAAAATCTAGTGTTCCACTACATGTGGTGTTGGTAGCCAAACCCGGCGAGTATTTTGTATCAATGAAGTTGATCAGCCTACCGAGGGGTGCGATGAAATTATCAAGCCAGAATCAAGAAAATCTTGTCAAAGTACCCCATGTCCAACAGAAACCACAGGTAGAAACATATTTGTAATATATTAGGTCAGTAATCGTTTGATCTAGACCTCAAAAATTGTTAACAAACGTTGCAAAAACAACGATATGATGTGATACGATACGATGTGATATGATACGATATGATACGGTACGGTACTGTACAATACAAAAAACAGTAGTATCTAATATCAACTTGGTTGGCATTCCAGATCCGTTGGATTGTGATTTTGAACAAGATTTTTGTCAGTGGGCTCAAGTTGAAAATGATGATCATCATAACTGGTTGAGACATAAGGGGAAAACGAAGAGTGACCGGACTGGTCCAAATAGCGATAACACGCTGAAAAATGATAAAGGTGAATGGTAGAGCGAGCTATTAACGTGTATTTGTGGAATGAAGCGTCATTTCTATGTTTGTTTGTTTGTTTGTTTGCTTGTTTATTTGTTTGTTTGTGCCACCACACAGGACAACCGGCTTGCAGGCTATTTGTTTGCTTGTTTTGCCGGTGTGGTGGCGTTCGAGCGAGATGATAGCTGAGTTGTTCCAAGATGAATTAGCGCTATAACCCTGGATTAGTTAACACACCGTCCTACTATTTTAAAATCAATAATTTTCCCCATTTGGGTATAATTATTCCGGATCTTGGAGTATGAATTCCGGATTCCACGTCCTGGTGTATACATTTCGATTCCTTATACTGTGGTCATCCTGGAGTGTCGGATCCTAGTATATGGAATTCCAAATCCGGGTCATAGCATTTTAAATCTTACTATATGGCTTTTGAATTCTAGTATACGGTTCCTGTATGGGTTCAAGGACGTAGTGTCTGGATTCCGGTGTACTGTTTTCCTAATATTAAAATTTACTGTATTTCGGATTCCCTTGCGAATACATCTGGTGAAAATGTCTTATTACAACTCGAAGTCCAAAAATACAATTAATAAACTAACATTCAAAGAAACCTATACACATCATTGTCTTGGAAAACTGATGTTGTGATAATGTGCCAATTTGTGTTCCTTACTACAATAGATTTCGCCCTAGTTAGGAGACAAAGACTCACTCTTGAAGCATTTCCATTTCTAGGTCACTATATCTTCTTCGAAGCATCAGGTCATGGCGGTAAACGCAACCACAGAGCGATCCTTCTCAGTCCCGAAGTATCGGCTAAACGCGGCTGTCTCAAGTTCTACTACCATATGTATGGATCTCAGGTTGGGAAACTGAGAGTAAAACTGCTAACGAAAACAGGATTTATGAAAGGGTTCATGTGGAAACTACATGGAGATCAAGGAAATAAGTGGAAACAAGCTCAAGTAGATATTTCATTAAGATTATCTTATAAGGTAGGAGTTTATTGCTGCTACGGCTTTTTTTGATGCAAAGTTGTTCCCTCTTTTGCAATCATTTCTTACTTACATGCTATTTACGTTCAAGTATGGTACCTTCATATAAAGCAAATGATGTAGGTTGCTGTATCGTATGTTAATCTGGTTTCAGTGATCGATGTGTGCGACAGAGATGTTGCAACTATATTTACAGTGGTCTCCGCGCAATAGAACGTAACATCATACACAAGTGCTTAATGGAGTATTATACTTGCGCCACGGGCTCTAACGTTTTCATAAATGACCTCAGTAAATTGCATAACAGGGGGATCTGCGCCAACCTCGTACCCAGGGTCTTAGCTCCGCTCTCGCTACTCTCCCGGAGCTAAAACCCTGGGACGAGGTTGGATTTTTTGCGCAAATGGGAAACATTGATTTGCACAAAATAGTGCGAATTTTGCGCAAATGCGCTACAAAACGTAGATGATTTGTCTAAATGGCCAACGAAGCACAGCACCTAGCATTTCACCAGACGCGTATGGTGCGCTCGACGTAGTTGGATAAAATACGCACGAAAAACGATGCAACCAACGATCCGTGTAATTCAGAATTTTTTTTTGCATATCTAGATTGCGATTGAAGCTATTCTTGGCAACGGTTGGCAGGGAGATATAGCCCTTGATGATATCACTTTTTATAAAACGGAATGTGCCAAGGTATGTGATTGTGACGCATTGAAAAAGTGTGCAATGCAGAAAGTTTTGTAAATATTTGTAATAACTTCAGTTCGGCCTGTTATTATTAAGCAGGCTTTATCATTATAGTGAGCAACAGGCTTCAATCTGAATAACATTAGTTATTTATTCACTTTCGCACTTTTAGGCTCCTAATAATGATTCTCCAGTTGCTGGAAGAAAACTCTAAAATATTCAAAAAATACACTATTGTGCACAGCAAGGATAAACCATGAAGAAGTGAGCCAACAAGACGGACCAATAAAACGGGAGCTCTCCAGATATGTTATTCTGTTGAAGAATAAGACTTTGTTGTATAGGTATTTAATATATTTGTAAAAAGATGTTGAGGCAGTTGAGGGACATGTTGGCAAGTGATGTTGTGCCCTATAAATGTCAAAAGAAGTTAGCAAGACAGGCATGATTTTTACTGAAAACGAAAAACACTTGGACATGTGAGTGAAGAGGCCAAAATTGCAGTACACTGTCAGAACTTTGTAGATACTAGAATTATTGAGATTAGTATGTAACTTGCAATGACCAACCTATAATATATTATAATATATTTCTTAATTTATGTAACATACAGAATTGACTATCTAGCAAATTTCGAAAATGAACACGACACGTTGCAACATACAGTATTTTCTTGAAAATATTTTGTAGTTAGATAGAATTGAATGAGCTATTGTAACATTTAATAAGTTAAAGATGCTTGGTTGTCTAAAACTGACGAGTTTGGGTTATAACAAATTTCAGCTGTTGCGATGCTAACTGAGATTTAATTATTTGTTATTAAATAACAGGTCAATACTTAGCTACAGAAGGGGATAAAAAACTTTTTTTAGATTTTATTTGCTCGTTAGTTTGTCTGCTATCGTTGCTCCTTCTGCCATATTGTCTGTGCCTCCCTTAGTCATGGGAAGCTTAAAATCAAAGATAAGATTCCCAACATTGAAATGAAGATGATAATCGGCATGAAATGATAAAAAATATTTCACTGTATGTCTATGTCAACCTCGGCGTAACAGGTGCTTCCACTTATTGACAGATTGTTTACGAAAGACTATCAGATGTCAACTCATACGAACGTCTGTCTGCGTTGGCCATGATTTGTCTCCATTGATATGCTGTCCCATGTTTAAATATATAACGTATATATGTACAACTCATATATTTTTTTGTTTTTTCGGCGCAATAAAATAACACTGATCATCAGCTTAAAAATGTCAGATGTCAAACGATTTCTTTTTCGCGAATCAAATTTTGCAACCAATTTCGCACAAGTGGCAAGCAAGCGATAATATTAATATTAATTTTTAATGTTGAATGTTAACAGATTTTACTATAAGTGTCTGGCCGCTCTAACTCAAGTCAGTCAACTGCTATGAATGCTGTTGTGTCGGTTAATTATTTATACAAAAATAGAATTATTATATTGGCATTCTGTGACAGAAAATAATATAACATGGATTGCCAAAGAAGGTACATGATTTATGGTAATTTGCATGTGTATTTCTTGAATTCTCGAGACATTGTGGTTGGCCAGTTTCATTTCATTTACCGAGTAATAAACCTAATGCGAACGAAAATGAGAAATTTCAGATTCGCGGTACATGTATTCAACCTCTGAACTAAATATTTCGTGTTCTGCCGGGTCTCGTTCAGTTCTGTGGAAATTTTTTGGTCAATATCATCATATGACAAGACAATGTTGTTTCATAAAAGTTTTTCTTTACTGGGACCTGATCACAAAAACGAATTAATTTTATAATTATAACCGGTCCCACAAAAGCCAGAAGTGGAATATTCACGGCTTATTTGAATTATAAAGAGACTGGTGTTGTTCTGATACACCTGTATACTGAGGAAAATTGGGAAAATCAAGTGGCTCAACCCTCAAATTCCACGAACGAGACCCATTAGGATTACTTTAATTTAATTAGATTATATTTTTGATTTTCGACTCGCTGCATTTCCTTGCCGTGTTACTTTAACTGCTCGCAATCATGATCTTTTGCCTTGACCTCATTATTCTTATCATTTTTATGTAAGAGAAATAAGTGTGAAATGTACCAATTATTTTGAATGTTTGGAAAAGTTGCAATTAAATGGCACCTAGCGACCGGAAGTGTATTGGGTGCGTCACATGACAACGCATTGACCAATCAGTGACGTACTCTCGTTTGTGCAGATCTGGTTTGACCGCTGGAGTTGTACGGTTGTTGTGTATGTGTGGTGTACTCGGCGTTTTGTCGGGAATATTGCTTAAAAACTGGCCATTTTCAATAGCTAACCATGAATTTTGGTCTCCAAGAGAGTAGGTAAGTGCTGTTAAAGTGTTTTATCTCTTGTGGTTTAGAAATACGAGAGAACAGGACGATATTCTAATGTTAATCTTTTTGCGTTTTATCTGCGTCGTCGTCTTAGCTCACCTGCTACTTGGCAAACTGGCCCACCGGGAAGGTACGTTGATTACGAATATTTTGTTGATTTACCATTGTTTTTATTCCTCAAATAATGTGTTCCTGTATGGAGTAATTTTAGAGATTCCTGCTAGTAAGCAACGCAGCGCATAACTCAGTGGCGTCTTTCGGTTTCCGTTGCCACAAATAATGCCGCATAATGATCGTCTGTATATTATATACAATAGAATGTAGTCTACTACACAACTATCTTATCCAATTGTTGTTTTATATAATATATACAACTAGTATTATTTGGTTCTCTTAAAAGCGTTAGTCAAGGATCTTTTTACTGCAGTTTTCCTAAAATGCGAAGGATTTCCTCAACGCTGCGCCATTCTGTTCCTGCTCAAATGCTTGTTGCTGTGACAACTGTTAGACTTTAAATATTAAAAGAGCACAATATAATGCAATCGTAGAGTGATTTTCGTTTAAAATGTTCTCATTTCCCGACTTGGCTAACAGACGACATGTTCATAAAGCTTTCTTATTCATAATATGCAAGAAAAAGCGCTTGAGATAAATGTCAATAGTCGCCCACATGACTTGCCTGCGTTTTTCTCATCTTTTGTTATTCATTTTTATTCAAATCAATTTCACGGTGAAAATACATTATTATTATATATAATATAATAAAATATCGTGATTATAGACCGACAACTATCTCATATGTTTACAAAGTATTGAAATACTAAAAAACCTAGCATAATTACTAGCAATACTAAGCTCCAGGATCGTTAAGTTTTATAAAATGAAATTGCCATGGGCTTTGTATTGTAAACAAAGGACAGTGCATTGATGTGTAGCTTAAATCATTATTATTTTTATTATTATTATTATTATTATAATAAACTATTGAAAAAGAAACTGTTGCAGTTTTAACCTTTATGGGCTTGGGAATTGAGAGTCATTGAGAGTTATAAACTTCATTTTACAGCCACTATTATGGGTTTCTATTCACTCTCACAAATTTGAATGTTGGCGACAGGTGAATGGAAGTCCATGACAGTGTTTATAAAATCACTAAAAATGAAAGCAAGTTGGCAACTCCCGTCAATTGTCATCCTTGTTTTTAATCAGGTCTTTGAGCCATTGTAAATGTGATATTTCCTTTAAAAACTATTTAGCAGTAATGGTGTAAGATCAATTGTTTATTGAAATGCTGCCTGGTAGTGTTTTTGCAGCAGTATTATGCTTCACTGTCAGCAACCTGGTTACTTGCTGCTAAGAAAATAAATTATAAATTCAAAAAAGCATATAAATGAAAATAGAAGGCATTTTGTATAGAAATGAAAATAAGAATTTGATATAAATATATCAGTATGACATAAATTTCCTTACAGCTTGCTTGGGTAAATGCCCAGTTTCTTTTATAGAAACTTGTTTAAAATAAATATTCACAGCTAGCTTAATGTCTACATAATATATACTGTATTTTAAGTGCCTCCCCCTCAATATATTTGAATTGCTTAAAAATAAATATGTGGGTTATCAAAGAAGAGGGCTTTAGTCCACAAAATTATTTTTAGATGTGTTAATGTAATGTAGGTGTATTGAGGGCTTTTGGTCTGTGCAGTTTGGGTTGTGACAACACACAAGAAGGTATATTTAATCAGCACAACCTTTGCTGTGATGAGTAATATTACGGTCTGGCATTTAGCCCTAGTATTTCCACCAACTGGCAAATAGACCAATGTTGTTCAAGCAAGATTATCATTTACTGTTGTATAATAAAAATATGAACTGCCAAGCAGACAAGATAAAATTTAGAAAAAAATCTTTTTCGTTTTCTTTATAATTATATTTGTCTTTAAAGTCGTCCAGGAGATTGTCAGAGGATAAAATTCTCAGTGGTTGATTGTTTGACATATTTAAAGATTTAAGAAAACTGTGCATAGTGATCAGCTATTTACAGACCTGTATGAGGTCATATGTATATAATGTTATTAGTAGTATTATTTGAATGCACTCTGGCAAGATTTCAGTCCCGCAATTTTCTTCTAGACTGGACTCTGGAGGCACATAAATGTTGCATGTCATCAGCACTATGCTCAATGAGTTCCAAAAGGATGAAACAGTTCCGTCTATATACTGTATTTCCTCATATAATATACTGTAAAGCAGACAAATTATACACCAGCCTGTTGTCATTTCAAAGTATTTATTTGAATGTGCACTGTCTCTGAGATTATTAATAATTTGTACCTTCTGTTTACTATGAAACTTACACAGTAGAACAGTAGGCTGTACCATATTTTATTTTCTTGGGTAATAATTTAAATCTATAGTACACTTTATGAATGGTTATGTACAGTACATGTCTTGGGGAGTATGCAGTTGTAGTGTATTTGGATTTAGTCATTTGAAAGTGTTCAGGTTTTTCTTGTGTGTTTTTAATGTATATGAAAAGTTTGCATTTAATATGCAAATCAAGTAGCATTATTAACTTCCCCTTTTAACAGTATCAATAACTAAAGTTACATACATTAATTTTACAGCAATGGTACTGAATTGAAAAGTTGGATGTTACATGAAACTCTACTAAGATATATTCTGTGCATACTAAGCCCATTGCTTTTGAGATAATAATCCAACATTTTATAATATTCCTCTTTTAATGTGCATCCAATTCTATAAACATGTCCAGCTGCAAGTATAGTATTTTGTCAGGTCATTTATTCTAGCTTGATTTGTCACCTGTCCGTTGTTTGCTTTTGTCGTGCAGTTTTCTCCATCTGGTGCTTGGGATGTCAAATATGCTACACAACTTTTGTCTCATTAAAAGCTTCAGTCAGTTAATCTACATATGAATCTAGTTCAGTTTATCTACATATGAATCATGATACAACCAGGTGACAATATATACCACTGCAGTACGTATTTGAAATGGATTGTTCACAATCTTTCTAAAACATTCAACACAATCAACAACACTGTTGAATGTTACTAAAGTAGCAGATGGTTATAAAATACCTCTTCTTGAAAGGAAATGCCAAATTATCAGAGGCTATAGTAAGTTTGGCATTGAATTATTCTACTGTTAGATGTTTATTGTGAGCTGGAACTGTTTTCATCATGAAAAGTAACTGTTAGACTGTGTCACTTTGGTAACTTCTACAGAGTGTTCATATAAATATATTGTACAAGTTAAAGGAGATTGTCTTTTCTTGGCATTCAATAAAATCAACTGAGTCACATACTCTATAGATTCAAAATAAAATAAAATGTTGTTGTGGACATCGTGTACTGTATGTCATCAGTGGTTAATATTGATATCATCATTTACAGCATTCATAAATTTGTTTTGTTTATTATGTATATTATATATACTAACAATTAAAATTTCTGATTGAAATGATGTTTATCGTGTTCTATTTTCTGTCTTTATTATAGTGTTTGTGATGATGTTAGCCATGGGGCAAGCCCTAACAGTATAAGACAAAGAAAGTTGGAACAACAGGTAAAAACAAATTTTAAAGTAATGAAGACTTCATTATGTTTTGCATACTTCACCTATAGCAATACACTAGTATAGGCAACCTGAGTACTCAACTTGACAGTAAGTCTTCAAGGATAATTATTAGGACTTGCCCCACAAGTAATAGAGCTACAAACATTGCTTTTTTTAACTGGTTTGTTTTGGAATAACTTACAGTACATTCAATTAATTCACTCTAGATTACGGTACTGAACTTTTCATCTTGTGTTTGATTGTTTAATCTATAATTTGTGTCATACTGTTGTGTTTTTGAAACTTTAAATACTGTTACGACCAAGTGTGTCAAATATTGTTTAGTCACAAATAAATGTTTTCAATTGACATTTTTGATGAATTGCAGTATTGTTACCATGTAGATTTCTGTTGGGCATCAAAAATAATTAATTCATACTTAATCCTGTTTTAAAGGATGTAGAGGCTTACTAAATCCCATGAAGTGCCTGTTGCCATAGCCCTGGATTATTGCTTTTTAGCATGATTGTGATATAACTCTGTCTGAGTCTGAGATTCAACCTTTCTTTTTAGAGAGCTCTAATAGAAAAGAAACAACAACAAAAACGAGCACAATCAGGTGTGGAATAAATTATGATTGTTTGATGTTGAAATAATTTAAAATATCTTATGATGTGCATTTTAAAGTGGACACAGAGGACAGTCTGTCTACTAGCTAATAACATTTTGCATGTTATTACTGGTATTTGTTAGTATTTATAAGTATTAGTTCTGTTTGGGTACTGTAATTCCCTAGTAACACACCTGATGTGTGTCAGAAAGATAGCTCTAAGACTGAAATTAAGGTGTATGTTGTGTTTTCAGGTATGATGAAAGCTAATGATATGGTCCGTCCAGGGTCGCGACCTGGAACAGCAAGTGAAAGAAGTCCCATGGGCTTTGGAGCAACAACTTATACTGGTTAGTATTACAGTAGCTTAAGAGGACAGTGTTGTTGAGCTATCCTTCTTAAATTTCATATATTAGCTAAATGAAAGTTTATATTATTATCACGTCTCTCGTGCAGGTCTGGATGGCCAAATAACAATTCTTCCACGAAAACAGGAACCCCAAGTTGGTTTACTGGTTGAAGTTGGCTCTGAAGAACCACTGTCACAGTCACCTAAGAAAGTATGTAACCAACAGCTTAAAAGATATGGTAGCACAGTCATGATGATCTTCCGCTCAATATAGTATTAAACGCCATTTAAGCGGTAGCACAATAATCAGGCTGTTAGACACTAGATGCTTTAATTATGTTCTAGTTGGGAGAATTGAGCTCTTTTTATTAGCATTATTTCGAGTGCAATGAACTAGCAATTTAACAATCATTATTGATTAATATGTACTATTTACAAAATGAGTGGCTATGAGTGCATATAGACGCAAGTGTGAAGCATGTTCTGATACAGATTGAACATGAATTTTGTATCAAACTAACTTATTAAGTAATCATTCGAAAATATTACTTAAATTGAAAAACAAACACTACTGTTAGATTGTTCAGCAAGATTGGTATGGTAACAATTTGATATATCGATTGGCCATGCCTTGGAAAAGGTGTTATTCTGTTTATTATTAGTTAAATATTCCTTTCCATTATGCACTTACCTAAAGTCCAATGAACCCAAGAATGACATATTGTGTTCAAGCACCCCTGGTTTTATGGCGTGAAATTGTTAAAACACAGCAGTCTAAGACAATTTTAAGATCCTATCTATGGGAAGGTCTGGTGTCCATGATTGGTTTTGTTTCATGCTACAGGTAACTTCATCCGAAACAAAACTTGCAGCCATGGGTCTCGACTCCAGCGCTGATTTTTCAATCAATGAATTAAATGATAGCGAAATTGAGGAGGAGACACTTCCTGCCTCAATTGCACCAGCCATCGCTACAGTCACACGAACACCTTCATCACAACCAAGTACAGACTCAGAGAAAGGAGAGCTGGTAAGAGGCAGTATGTTTTTGTTTGGGACAAAGGCAATAGCCCTGGCTGTTTGTACAGTCTGATAAGCTGGGGAGATAAAACAATGCAGGTGCTGCATGAAAGTCTAGGCTGTACTACTTAGACTTTTGTTTTTCTTTCTTCAGGACAGTGGCTATGAGCAAGGAAGCAATGTCGACTTTGAAGATCTTGATGCTTTTGTTGATGGGTAAGTTGTTCATAAGTTGATAAATATGAGCCACTAGGCATTATGACATGATTATGGTGTTTTTACTTACCAGGCCAGCTCCCCAGGGTGTAACCATAAAATGTCGAATATCTCGAGATAAGAAGGGGATGGATCGCAATATGTACCCAACATACTTTCTACACATGGAAAAAGATGAAAATAAAAAGGTACTTCATTTATATTAAACTGTGAATTGCAGCTATGTTTAGTATTATAATAACATGCTTACCAAAGACACTCTGTCAAATATGTTCATGTCACTGTAATTAAATAAGGCATAAAGAAAATGATAATTCTTTGGGTAAGGGTTTATCAGTGACATGATCAGGAGCCTGAATTACATATTTATTTCTCTTCAAAAATTTGTATATTTTGACTTCACTTCTCTGCTTCTAACCTAAATTTATATCTATCCCTATGGTTCATCAGAGAAAATTGACTTAATAATGGTGTATCGTTATACAGTAATTAACCGTAATTTCAAAGCCAGTTGAACTTTGTCCCATTAAATGATCAAATAAAATTGTCTAGCCATATGGCAAAAGGAAGATGGTAGGTATTAATAGTTTGTTAAATCATGTGACCCTAATTTCAGGTGTTCTTATTGGCTGGCCGGAAACGAAAAAAGAGCACTACATCAAACTATTTGATATCAACTGATCCCACCGACTTGTCAAGACAGGGGGAGAGTTACATAGGGAAACTAAGGTATCTGACGTGTACTATACATTAAATTTATACTCAGGATGCTGTATCTTTGTTTGGACAATTGTAGTTCATTTACTGTACCATTAAATACATGAACCATGCTACCATAGATGTTACCCGAGGGAGTGTTCTGTTAAGTTATAGCTGTTTTCAATGACATGCGAAGTGCTATTATTATAATATTCACTGTATTTGATGTTCAAGGTCAAACCTGGTTGGTACATCATTCACAATATATAATGAAGGTGTTAATCCACGGAAAGGTGGTGTTATGGCAGATAAATCAAATATACGTGAAGAACTGGGAGCAATTGTATATGTAAGTGTACTACCAAGACATTTTTGGCGGTTGGTTGTAGAGGCCCAACCACGGGATGTTTTGTACATGTGTCAGTGACACCTCAAACACCTTATAATTAGCAAAACACAGAGGAAATCGGTACTATGTTGGTGGTGTTAATAATTATGATAAAAATTTCATCCGTCATGACGTCATCATGACGTCAGGTGCGGAAAACCGATCAAATTACGTGTAACATCGCGTTTTCCGCACTTGAAGCCATTATTAGAATTGGCATAAATTTAACCCTTTTCACCCTCAGAGGTTTCATATTGACGATAGATTTTCTCAAAGTCCGTTTTCTTTTCTTTCCGACCGGAGAATTTGAAGTTTCGTGTAGGGAGAGAAAACGGACTTTTCCAGCCTGCATCGCGCCATAATTTACCGACCAA
>JAOTOK010101064.1:0-14638 GCA_025770025.1 Virgularia gustaviana | reverse complement strand
AAAATTCATGAAAAAATCTTGGGTCTTACACACATTTTTTTGAATTTTGGGGTTATAGACACTTTAATAATTGTGTAATCGTAAAGTCTTTTAAGTGAGGATTATTGTATGGCAATTTATTTTTGAAAGGAATAATGTAAAGTGTCACACCGATTTTTTATGTTATCATTTTTTTTTCTAATCTTGTTTTAAATATTTAAAAAAAAGTTAAGAGTATGAAAGAATGAATAAGTGCTAATGATAAAAATTTGCATAGCATGACCAAACCGTTAGGCTAGCTACGCTATACTGTAAATGTTATTTTACCCATCAGCTGCGAGTCTTTCGGAATACTGCCTACCGGGAACATACAGCCAACAACGTTGCTGAAACTATAGGGAGCCGCCAACTTCAGATTATTAGGGACGTTAAAGCAGCTGTGCCAAGATCTGCGTAACTTATCTGCGCATATTGTTTTAACTTCACAATATACCAGAGACATCAGGAAGGGCACAGGAACACCACTACAAAATACATATATACTGGTTTTCAATTGTAGGATTGCCAAACTTGAAAAGGTTCATCCAACGTTTTCAAGTTTGAAAGCGCGACTGGTTTGAAAATCACCCTCTATGCATCACCCTCCGTTCTATGCTTCTTTAAGCACTGCTACTTTAAGCAACGACGACGGATCGAGACGTAGAAAAAGAACACTGGTACATAACTTACTTGTGCAAAAAACCGTACATAACAACGTACCAAAATATATATGCAATAGTCTTTCGGTATTAAATGACCAGGACTCTCGTTCAAGGTTCCCAACCCTAACACTAATCCTAATTCTAAACCGATACCCTTTCCTAAATTTATACCCTTGATATAAACTGATGTACCTTTCCTAAATTTATACCCTTACCATAAACCGATACCATTTCCTAAATTTATACCCTTAACATAAACCAATACCCTTTCCTAAATTTATACCCTCAACATAAACCGATACTCATTCCAAAATTTATAGCCTTCACATACATTGACCGACACTTTCCCAAACTAATACCCTTGACATAAGCCGACACTTTTTCCTCAGTTTATGCCCTTGCCATAAACCGATATCTACTCTTTCATATTAAATTGAAGCACTAATCCTAACCCCAAAAATCTGCAGAAGTCACTTTGTATATTTCTGTTTTGTGAACATCACATTAAAACACCAGAAAACTGCAGCTTGTGGGTTTGTTCTAGGCATAATTTTCATACTTTTATTTGATAAGTCTAGGCTTAGATAGGCATACTGTATGTTTTGGTTCACTGACCATGAGGGTCATTACTATTGCCAACAACACATAAACAGCACAGACTGTGCAAAGTATGAGAATTTAACTTCAACTTCTTACTCAAAACATAGTAACAACCAAGAACAAAGTAAGACATACAACATATCTTCGGTGAAATCGTGTATATCTGCTCTTTTATAGAAAACAGTTATGATAATCAGTGTCTGGCTGTGATATCACAAGAAATATACTTGATCTTTAAATTCTATGCTCCCACAGACATTGAAGACAGAGTCAATCTGTGAAGCATATTGTATTTGATATATTATATGTGATGTCTAAACATTATAACTATAGAATAGTCAGTAAATATTACTTTCGAAAGCTAGCTAGCCTACTCAATCTTGCAGTAAATAACATTGCTGATTGCAGAGTTTGTTTGAAAATCGAAAAGTCAACAGACAACACTCACACTGTGTTTACAAATACTTTGACTTCTTGATTCAATACAGTTCCTGTAATCCTGTACGCCTTTCTTCTCTTGGCCATTGGGGCGATTTTTTCTTTCCTCGGCGGTCTTTGACTCTGCTCTGAGCAGAAACCTTTTCTGTCGTTTACGCTCCCTGTCTTCTCTAGCTTTTTTAACGGCTTTCACAGCAATACTTCCCTCGTCGGAGTCCCCAGAAACACATATACACTGGCCATTTCTCTCACCATTGCACTTTTGTTTTGTATGCAAAAGTGCAAAACAAACTGTTTTACTTGGGGATAGACAAACACTTGTCTTAACCTGTCTCCTCCCAGGTCCCAACAACCGACGCGACCAGAAAAACATACGTACCAAGTTAGTCCGTCCTAAAGCCTGCCGCACACTGGAGCTATGTGCTTAGCTGATTGTCATGTTGGTGCATGAAATCGAACTAGAACCATAATGTTTATTCTGTTTCAACCAATTATATTTCGGCGACGTCTTATGACCACTTGTGGGGCTTGATTTAATATCCCAAAAGGACAATCAGCTAAGCACATAGCTCCAGTGTGCGGCAGGCTTAAACCACTTGCGAGAATTTGGCCGGCTAATGAACCTGCAAGGAAGGTGTACGCCTGTGTGTGGGTTAATCCAGACGCGCGCGCAAAAGCCGTCAAGGGGAAAACAAATTTGTTCGACGTCAATATATCTTCACCGATTACCTAGCTCGTACCATTATCTAGCCATTCGGATTCGCGTCTCTCGCACCCATTATAATTCCCCCACATAAAAATACTAGAATCAGACTTTGGCAACTTTGATATTGGGCACGACCTGGTCAAGCATCGCACCCAAGTCTTCCTGAGATATGAAACCGTCTCCGTTCACATCCAGTCTAGCCATACGTGTTCGCGTCTTTCGCAGAGATTACCTAACCATGTGCGGTGTCCTTGCTGTCTCTCGTATTGCCAAGCGCCCTGCTTGTCAAATCTCCCAGATTCCCTCATATTCCCCCCACATCCCAGCCCACGATAGAAGTTTGGACAGTTATATGTAGTATACTGCGGTATATATACGTATAGGTTATAATACCGTGACCGAGGTTTATGTAAGGGTTATATACCTTGAACGAGGTAAACTACAAGATTATAGCAATTTCAAATACTTTTAATCGGGATTTCTCAAGATTTTTGGACAAATTTAACTTCATTATTTATTCAAGGTCAATAACCTAGATATATCCCGCGGTACATCAAAGTGAATCGACTCAACAATGATATAAAAGTTGGTTATATCCCGCGGCACATCAAAGTGAACCGACTCAAAAATGCTATAACTATAAAAAAAAACAGCGGTATATACCTATCGAAGCTGGACGGACAGACGGATTTTATCATCATGCCGGCATTTATTCATGACTCCCGGTTTCTTGAATGACTTCAAAACCTTCGATTCCATATTATGGTTGTCTGTTCACAGTTTTCAGTTTCCTCGCTATTTAGTAAATTGCACATCTCTTAAATGACGTTATCTCGAGAACGAATATGTAATCCTAGCCCTCGAATTGACTTGATACGTTAAAAATGTTAACATTGGCATAGACATTAATATCTAATCACAGAATACTATAACTAGTACAAAATACTAACTTCTAGTAAATACTAACTGGTTCTCCAACCTGCACTGGCTAAGTGGCAAAACGATGAAGTATAACGCTTACGCGGAATACAATGGACCTTCTGTACTAGTTAGTATTCTGTGTAAATATCATTGGGTTGTTATTCATTAACCCATATTGAAATGTATCTCTGATAGCGTTGTCACTTGCAGCCATTTAAGGCTTAATTCAAAGACTGGATTGAGCAATCATACCTAACGCCTGAAATAATTATTTCCGGAGACCAAAAAATGAATTAATACATCACGCAAACACCAGAAGCGGTCCAATTGAGTAAATATGTTTGTAATCAGTATCAATGTTCAGGACATACGTTTTTTGGATCAATTTTAATGTTGCGAGCTGATACTGAGATAGTACGCTTGTAATTTCATCTGATGTGGTCTTCGGAGGAATGTGTGATGTCTTCCCTCAATATAATTGCTCCATCCAGTCTATTATGATAAGTGGTGCAATTAATCTAGCGTTATTATCATGTTAATATGTTACCATAGCTTCTCAACAGCACAAACAAGTTATAAATGTCAGAATTACGACAATATTTTTAATATAACGGACATGTTTCGGCAAGCTTATGCCATTCAGTGTGGAACTGAGAATAGTTATCAGTGTCAGTTCTACACTGAAGATGCCATAAGCTTGCCGAAACATGTTTGTTAATATAATATTGTCGTTTTTCTGTTAATATGTAATATCGTGTTAAATAATATGCCACACACTGGAGCTAGTATGTACTCAGCATTATTCGCTTTTTTGGGATATGGAATCGATTTATAATTGTACGCTCAGCTAGCCTTGTTTAGTCAATCATATATTTGGTAACTTCTCACGGCTGCTTGTTATTCTTGATTTAATATGCCAGATTTGACAACCAGTTAAATAAACAGCTCAGGTATGCGGCTGGCTTAAATACATTTGTATTGCATGAGAGAATTGCGTAACAAAATTGTCCGGGGAAGTGCACAATTTTCGTAAACCAAATATCTTCAAGGTCTTTTCTTTCACTTTGCCCACCAAACTTTGCAATTTTACTGATTTGGAGACGCCCTTTCTCACTTTTTTCTCGTTTACTTGCTTTATATAGATATCAAAATTTAGTCCGATAGCTGGAATTGCCCATTGGATGAAACCAGTAACATCTGGGAGGATTTTCTGGACAAATCCTTTTGCAGAATTGGCGAAAGGGATACATAAGTTACCAGACTTGAACAAGAGAGCAAAGCAATTTATTGATGATTATTATGCTGCAATGTTACAAAACGTTAATAAGAACTGAAGCAAAGTTAGCTTAGTTAGTAAATTTCATAGCATTACATAGAATTTCGATGCACATTATCAAAGAATAACTAATTGACAGATCTGGTAATGACACCTATGTTATTGTGCATAGTCATACATTTATTTCAGGGCAACAAAGGTCCAAAGAATTTTTCCGAAATATCTGTCTTCTCAACACCAATGAGAAAATCACGGGCTGCCGCAAGCCACTCTTCGCGACTTATCTTTCCATTCTTGTTAACATCAATTGCAGCAAAGGAACGCTTTACGTCTTCCTCGGAGATCCCGGGACCCATTGCATTGAGATAGATCTTGAATTCATCCATCGTGATTTGGCCGTCACGGTTTGTATCAACCAAATCAAGAAGGGCTTCATAAAACGGATTGAACAGCTTGTTCCTTTCTTCTGGGCTTAGAGACATCAGAGTGTCACTTTGCTTCTTGGCGGCTTCTTGGCTTGTGGCCTAAGCAACCGCCAATCTTGAGAAAAAGACGACGAGTTTCCTCTGCTTTCGCTTTGGGAACCTTGATTTTGGTCAAGACCCGGTCAAGGATCCCACCGAATTCTTCCTGAGATATGTAACCGTCTCCGTTCACATCCAGTCTAGCAATACGGGTTCGCGTCTTTCGCAGATGATAAGCTTTCTGCTCCGCTGTTACGCTCATTGTGACTTAATATCTACACAGATACGATATGATGCGGTGTTGTTGCCAGTTTGAATATTGCAGAGCTTCTGTGCAAGCTTTCGGCGAATAACGCGAGTAATAACCCAGATGAATTCCCATTAATTGAAGGAAACATGCACGACTGGTTCCATCTGAAAACCATTGTCTTCGAGTTGGAGACATTATTGTTGTATAGAAATCGTTGCAGGTTATACGTCGACATATCAAAGCACATAAGGTATAAACAAGAGATATCTTTGATTAGTAAAACATACTCATTTAATTTTCTTTTGACGATCAGTACTAGTTCGGCTCATTGTGGAACCCGGAAAAAAACTGTATGACCTGATAGATATGAATAACTTGAAGCCAGAGTAGTAAATGCGGAGAAAGAATAAATTCATAGCGATTGATGAACAAAACGAGTTTCACACTCAAAGTTGTTTTTCTTTCAGTTTGGGAATGTTACCTTACTTTGTGACAGTTCAATGTGTATGTAGGCTATATGCACGTCCCCCATGCATATTAATATTATCTCCTTACATATTGCCTGATAATATTTCAGGCAGTTGAGCTTGCATGATCTTCTGCCGTCTCTAACTGACAACCTGGCAATATCTTTACGGATTAATTGGTGGGAGTTTAGTTGAAAAACTCAAATCGATTTGATTCCACATGATCATACAGTAACTTCCTCGTAACGAAAAGCTGCTTCTCAGCCCAACAACACAAAAGGGTCTTCAGTCTGTCATATAAATTAGAAGCACTTTGTTTACATTTTGTACTAAAAATGTAAAACGAAATACAGTATACTAAGCCATGCTTGGTTTAATATTCTCAAATATATTTGAATATATGTATTGAATATTCGTTGTTCATCCATTTAAAGTTCAACATCTTTTCTATTATATATTATGTGGTGTCTGAAATCTGAATGTTTATACCTGATGGTCTCCCGTTGTGCATAATATGAACACAACCTACTTGACATACCACTATAACTATATTGTCCTTTAAATAACTGATATAATAACACATATTCAATCAAAGGGTTAAACTAGACAATTATCTATCGCCACTGATCGCGACTTGAGAATGATTCAGATTCCTGTCGCTTAAAGTGCCTATCAACCCAAAAATGGATTTTTGTAGACTTGAATAGAGATTAAAAATTTATTTAATATGTTATGGGTTAGATTTCAGCATGTATTGTATTTCTAAGATATGACTAAAAGTGAGCATTTTGTGAAAAAAGTTGCGTCAGAAAGGGCCTGGATCCCAGGAATATATGTCCAGAAAGTGACTATTTTAGGTCGCTATGTGTACCCAAAGATGCATTAGTCTTAGATCTTCTGTGTCACTTTAAAGACGACCCATTGTTCACTTCATTAGAAAGAACAACCAATTCGTTTCACAGCATACAGTAAAAATCCCAGATCATTATCTATTTTTCCTGCACGAGTTTTCCGTAATATCCCCAAAGAATAGAATCTTTCCTGCTTTGGAATTATCTTTTCCTTGTGTTAGCAGGTTATACAACATTCCGAAAATATTTAAAATTATTTTATTAATTGGTGTATAATTAACTCTGGGCAATAATGTATCGCCTAGAATTTTCTTTAATTATTCTATTAATTGTACGTATATCCTGTTTGAGTTTGATTGGGCCACTCATGTCAGACGTCCAACAGCGGGCACTTTTGTAACAACTGATAAAATGGCAAAATGAGTGCTCTTTCGACGTTTTTGTGTTCGCTTTCGAAGAGATCGAACACTATGTCATCGGCGACTATATATCTAACTAATGGGGTTTGATTCGTGACGTAATACGATGATGTAACGAATATGTAGCGACCGAGGTCGACACGCATGGTCCACGCGCGCTACGTTGCGTGACTGGATTCCTGGCCGCCATCTTTAATCTGTGATGCGATTAATGCTTTCGACTGTTAGACGCTATTTTCTTGCCAACCGTCGTTTTTACACTGACCCTTTGGCGGATCTGGCACATTATATGCGTAGGATTAACTTAATTATTACAGTAAAATTTTATCTAGTTGGGGATTGTTTACAGGTTATTACCTTACTGATTGTTAACAGTTACAACCACTTCAGGTTGGAGGTGGTTTGAAACTATTTATAACTTACCTTTATGCAGCTGGAGATTAATGTTTAATGGTAGCATGTTATACAATAGATCTTTTAAACAATACAATCATATGACTTATCCAGTTGGAAATTGCTGCAGTTACATGTAAATTACCCTTACATGCAATCTTACCCTTCAAACAGTTTTGTCAAAAACAGTTAAAAACAATGTCAGATTTATTAAATGTCACATGATTGTTTCTAGTCGTCAACTTTGAGAGCGAACACATGTACACATGGTGTGCCTATTTTTTCCTTTCTTGTAGTAGTTACGCACTATTGTTTTACGATCAGGTTTCAATAACAATAGCGCCACATTACCTTTCCCGCATACGACCGTGTTTCAAACTCATGAAACAATGGAATGCGGTACGTATCGGCGTACGATGCGATGGTAGTGGAAAACGTACTATTGTCTTCTTTGATCCTGTCGACTATCATAATGCAGTCCCCGTGAGGTCTGTGGCCGTCTCTGTTAGCATTAAGTTTGTCTATAGTTCCTTTCCCGATATAAACGCAACAAGAATCAACATCATAATACTTATGCAACGAAATTTGAGCCATGCGTGGCGTTTTATGATTGCATGTTGAAGACCTTTTGAAATGATGGAGTACCACGTCTATGGTACTTTGTTATAGCTACCTTGATTCATTCTCGAAATATTCAGGAGGTTTGTCTGATATCCAAATTTATTATATGGGTAATGGTCTTTCATAAGGAACTAAAACATCCGTAGTTCTCATACGCCACTACATCCGTATTTCTCGTATGTCACGCCTTGAGGTGACATATATATCATTTCCCGCCTTTTTCGCTGTTTTGAAATGGCGACTAGTTCAAGGTTTGTAGATGTAAGCGAAGTAAGTGAAGTACATTTTGACACTTTTCTAGATTTTCTAGAAACATCTTCTAGAACCGCGGTCATATACAATAGCCATTTCACTAGCTGTTAGCCAAGCGCATCTAGTTTAATTATAAAATTTGTTTAGTCTTTCCAAAATTATGGTTGTGAAAAAGGTGATGTCACGTGTAATATATATAGGATATTTCACGGTGGCGAGGAAATATGGCTTTTATTTTCGAGTGGTGAAAACAATATTTCACGAACGAGCGTCGAGGCGTGTTTTCAACAGGAGAAAATAAAAATAGGCCACAATGTGGGCATGTGTCCGTGCTTCAATGTGACAAACTTTCAGACTTATGACTAGTTACAGGTAATACTGCTATTTGCAATCAAGCGCGCCGCGCGCCGAATTTTTACCGTTGTAAACTGTCACCAAACGTCATGTTTACCTTCGCCAAACGTTCCGTTGGCGCTGACTAAACGTCGCGTTGCTTTTCGACAACCTTGCGTTTACTTTGTCCAATCACACTATTTGAGAATGAAAAAGTAAATTAACTTTTGCATTTACAACACGTTTTCTTCATGTTAAAGGGCATGTCCAGTCGGTTCTGCGCATGCCCGTCTGGGGACCCCTACACACGCGTGTAGTAGGCATCATTGTGCGCGTGTGGCTTGCGTGTTGTGTTGCGAATGAGCCACGCATCACATGTAAATCATTATCATGGCGCTGCGCTTTTGATTCCTATTGCTTTGTTTCGGCGCTCTCACCATGAGCGAATCGCTATCTAGAAAAGAGTACTACAGGGCTAGAGATGCTTCGAGGGTTTATTTGTTCGACCAATTTCAACGCTGGAGGAATTTCATGGCTGAGAATTCGTTGATAAGCGACAAGGAAGTCGCTGAGCTTTTGTTGGATTATTACGCCAAGAAGAACAGCGTGGAATTATGGTAAGTCGTTCACAGACATCTCATACATGACCCTTTATGCATCGTTTGAAATTTGTTTGGTTGTACTACTTGTAGTGAGGTAGCTACACAGGTTGAAACTACTACTCCTACCCCGATGGCAACTCCAATTAGTAAGTCGAACCAAATATAATTAATTGTCTTTATGCATTGCATATTGATATACAGTAAATATAAATAATAATATTAATAGTGATCATGTGATGATGACAAACTTTTATATCATTTTAATATATATATTAATATATATGTCTTTTAAAGTTGAGCCATCTACTCCTGAAGCATCACACTTTCACTCTGCAACATATACTTCTGCCAGGTATTTGGTAATAACTAATATATTATAAAAAAATATCATATCATTAGATTAATCATATTCAGCCAAAATCAGGGAACATTTGACATTTGTATTTAAAATGCTTGATGATTGGGGTATCTATCAACAATGATATGCACCAGTAAATAGTATACAGTGTACCTAGCATACTATCAGTAGTGTTTCACCATGGTCTGTAATTGGTGTCCCTGTCTGTTCTTATACTGCATTGTATTACACATATTGAGTACCTATCCAAATGGTTTTAAACTCAGTAGTTTCTATCACGATACCATATAAAGCAATATTATATGCTTACTTTATTTTCTGTATGTTGTAGTGATGTTCATACCCAAGTTAAAGGCATACAGCCGCTAATGCAAAGTAAGTCAGTGCATGATATACCCTGTATACAGAAAAGTATGTATACCCACACTGTATGACATTTACTGTTCTGTTTTTTTTCAAGAGACATCTACCCCTCAGTCATCATCAGCCATACAGCGAAGGTTATATGAATCATCTCCATGTAGCTCTGTCAGGTACATTTTTTAATGCATTATTTACCAATAGATTTTTCCTATGATAAATAAGATGTATTATTAACAGAAACTTGTCTGACATACATGTACAGTTGTTTCATGTCGTATTCTAAATAATGGACAGTCTGTATTGTTTGTATATTTTTTCTCCTGGTTTCAGATCTACTCATTCAGTGAATCCATCGCCACTTCACATTAGGGAGGATACATTCACAGCTAGTGAAGGAAGTGTCAGTGATGAGGAAACATCTATACTAGAGCAGTCAACTGAGATGTAAGAATCACAAGGACATATATACATTCCAATGAGTCTTGTTTAAATTATAAACAGTAATGTTTTTATATAGATTATATATTTATTAACTTGCATGTATTATCATTAAAAAGCTTTCATTGTATCAAAGTTCAAACTGTTTCTTGATATAGTGACCCAGAACTTAATCTCAGCATTGAAGAGGAGGTACATGACACCACCATCATTGGCCATGATGATGATGATGATGGTCATGATGATGATGATTACTATTATGATGATAGTGGTGGTGATGAAAAAAATGATCCAATACGATATATACCTACCTTGCAGGTCAGTGTTGGTGATATGTTCATGTAAGCAATTCCAAGTTAAAAATGGGAATTATCAGATATAGTTTTCCAGGATAACAATCTAATGGTAAAATCATATTGCAGGTTATTGACCCACAACAAGCAATTGAGATGGAGAAATGTATCGTTTACACTGAAAACATTATGTCACTGTTGAGAGAGCTACATGGAAGCATTTGCAAACGCAAGGGTTGTAATTGTGCCTTACAATACCACAAAAATTACGTGGGGACATGCCTTACTGTCTCATGGAAATGTAATGCAGGTCATCGTGGTGGACGCTGGGCAGCCCAACCTAGTTGTGATAATATACGAGCAGGAAACCTTGTACTGGCATCGGCATTATTACTATCTGGAAATTCGTATGTCAAAATTGGGATGATGTTTAACTTCTGTAATTTACAGTACTTTTCCAGCACTTTATTCTACCAATATCAAAGTCTGTATATTGCTCCAGCAGTTCATGAGTTCTGGGAAAAATTCAAGAGGGATCTTTGGAATGAGCGAAGTGGAGAGGATGTTTTGTTAAGTGGTGATGGGCGGAATGACTCACCTGGGCACTCCGCCCAGTATTGCACTTATAGTCTTGCGGATATGAAAAGTAATGCAATTTTACAGATGGAGATAGTTGATGTGAGGGAGGCTGGCTTGAAAAGCAACAATATGGAAAGGATTGGTTTCCAGCGTGGCCTTGATAGTCTCCTTGAGTCATCGATAAATATAACAGAAGTTGTGACAGATGGTCATCTAGAAATTGGCGCCTTAATGAGTAAGTTAGGACAAAAATGTTGTGTTGCAAATACTGTACAGTGTGAATTATAAGCCAAAAATAAAAATTATATGAACTGTAAAAAGAGTAAACATAAGCCATGTTAATGACGACAAATGACCCCTACTTGAAATCTCAGCTATTTTTCATGATTTTGACAGTTATTTTTGCAACAACAACACCATTCCACTATTACTGAGTACTGTAATGTGATTGATGGCTATGATTAATGGCTGTAGCCGTAAACTAAAACTGAGTTATAATCATTTGTGTTGACAGTAGTTAATGCCATATGTGCTTTTATATTGTGGCATACTGTATCTTTATGACAAGTATGCCATAGTATAAAAACACACTGTTAATATCAGTGGCATTAAAAACAACTGTACAATGCAAATCATTGCAACTCAGTGTAACTTACTGTACAGCCATTAATAATACATATTGTTTATGTATGTTATTAAAATGAAAACACCTGTAACCAATGCAGTTTTCATATATACTGTACAGTACCACTTATGTATTCATATCACTATTACATATTTGATTTTGGTGGTGAGATGATTACTGTACATGAACATTGCTGTAGCAGCTGATCCTACATTTACATAATATGTATAGTTACATACTGACAAATTAAAGAACTACTCACAAATTCTGTCATAATCATGACAATAATTTGTTTTTCAGAGCGGGATGAAAAGTACAAGAATGTTGGCCATCAGCATGATATATGGCATGGTGGTAAAAACTTGGCAAAGAAAATAAATGCAGTAAGGTTTATTATATAAACATATAAACCATAGGTCTATAAGGCATAGTATTTAGGTAATGCCAAGTAGGTGATTGATTTTTGTTACATGATTATGTGTTACAGTGTTGTATGTACTGTACAGTACTCAAACTACTAATACACATTATAAATCATGTTTATGTTTTTCTTTTTAGGCTGCTAAAGGTAAGGGTTGTGAGTCATTATCACTGTGGGGACCTTCTGTTCGGAACCATTTTTGGTACTGTTCAAAGAACTGTAACAAAGACGTGAAAGCTCTGAAGGTATTGACTAATGTGCTATCCGAATATATGATCAAGCTGTAATGCTGTATATGTCATGTGGTATTATGTAGACAATACAGTGCCCACAGTGTGTGTGTGTGTGTGTGTGTATGTTTAGAATGGTAATTGTAGGTGAATTTGGAATTACAGTACTGTCAGTACAAATTCGTGTTGAGCATGTATGAATTATTTATGTGTACCATTACATTTATTTTTAGGACCAGTGGATTGGTATAGTACACCATGTTGTTGACCAACATGAATGGGTACTGGAGGAAGGTACCAATCATGGCAAATGTGCCCATGACATGCTTGATGAAGCTGATAGGGGAGATAAACCATGGCTGAAAAAAGGCTCTCCTGCGCACAAGGCACTAACCAAGGTTGTCCTAGACAAGCGGTTTCTGAATACCCTTCATTATTACACCAACTTCAGGTATTAAAAGTATACAGTATAAGGAACAGAACAATATATGATAAAAAATAATTAATAATACATATTACAACATGTGGTGCTAAAACATACAGTAATCATCCATTGTTTGCTAGGCATACTGGTTTTCTTGAGAGTTTCCACAACCACATATTGATGTATGCCCCAAAACGTCATTCTTACAAGTAAGTTAAGGCAGTGCATTAAAATTTGTAACACTAACAGGATTAGAGGAATTCAGAGCTACATGCAGGATTTTTTCGTGCACATGTACTGTACACAAGGCAACGATGTTAGATCGTTCTAAAGTAAATTAAGTCTGTTACTTTATCTAATGTGTCATTATTTGTAAGTATAGACATTTCTAACTAATAATGGGAAAAGGATTAAAAAGTAATTTTCTAATATGGAAACATTGACAGCAAACTAGTATGGTGTGTTAGAGTTAAAAGAGTATTCTGATAAAGAACTGTGTACAGGCGTAACTAGAGGTAACCATGTCTGTATGTGAAAACTATGACTCTAAGTATTATCTAATACTGTATACTGTAGGTTTGGTGGATATCGAATGAGGAATGAACTGGCTGCAATTGATTATAACCACCACCTTAACAGACCTGTGGCAACCACAGCAGATGGTCGGCCAAGGTATGTGCTACTGCATTTTTTTGCCAACCACAAGACAGTACATGTAAAAATGTCTTACATAATGTAGCTCTGATATACATCTCGTGTTGTGTCTTTATTTGGTGTGATGCAAAGGGCTTTCACTCAAAACATCAGCTATATTATTCACACTTTCGGCAGTTTAACACCATTTTGCTTTTGGTTTGTAATTTACACTACCTACCACAACTTTTTGGGTTGGCACTGCCAAAACTTAGTGGGTGGTTTTATGCAGCTTAAATAGGGAAAGGGACATGAACATATCCATGGTACGTGTCACTATACTTACCACTCATGCCTTCCATGATTTAGAAGGATTAAATTTCCTATTAAATGCTTGACTTTTTGTAGAATACGTAGGAAATACAGCAAAAGAACAAAACAGTGGTGTGCTGTCAAGATACCGATACCGAAGACATATAACTACATCAACAATCTGATGTCAAGCATATTTAATAAACGTGTGTCTTCCAAAGATTCGATCGATAAGAGGATTGGATTGTCTGCTGAGGACCCCAGGCAGATTGCCCCAACAATTGCAGGAACTGCCCCACCTTCAATAAGTGAACTAGTCGAAGCACACAAATCAAGATTTTAGATTCCAAGTAAACATAAATTAAAGTTTAATTCCACACCATGTATTATATTTTACTTATACTGTACAGTACTGTATATTTTCAGAAAAAAATTCATACAATCATACAGTATCAAACAATTCTGTTCAAATAAGACGTACATGTCAGTTGTTTCCCGGCAATTGATAACTTATATATATACATATGGTAACAAGTTCACGGCAATCAGGTGATTGATTCAACATTGGTAACGTAACTCTGATTTAGAGATTTTTTTAATGTAACACGAAAAGCTACTATTCATGGGTCATGAATAGTAGCTTTTCAAGTTACAGTACATTCAAAAAATCTCTAAATCAGAGTTGTGAT
>JAOTOK010100953.1:3657-14639 GCA_025770025.1 Virgularia gustaviana | reverse complement strand
TATTATATTATATTATATTATATTATATTATATTATATGTTGTACTGTTTGCAAGATTTAGATGGCGACATTATTATTATACGATTCTTTATCTGGGGGTGTTTACATTGCGAAAAATAATGCATTAGTGTAATATGTCAATTATATATTGGTTCTTGTGCACAGCATGCGAGTCTAAAATGTCGGTTATTGATTGTGCATGTCACTGGTCGGTATACAAGCAACATATGTTAACTTATGTTTGGCTGACAAGACTTCTGACGTCTTGCGCTGTTTATCTTATAATTAGTGTCAATATATTCTGTGTGGCGAAAATACTTTTAGGTTTAGTTTAGGTATAGCAAAACCTAGTATTTCTGCATAAGGAGGGGTTTTTCTGCTGCGTTCTCTCAGGGCGTATATAAGATAGAGCGGCGAAACGCCACTGAAGTATTGATTGGTTGAAGAGCGGTGGGTAAAAAGCCGCGTATTTCCCCCAATTTTGCGTATTCGGTCCGGTTTTGTAGCTGCTTTTGAAAAAAAACAACTTAAAATTTCGTTGTTTGGATAGTAGAAATGCGCTTTCTTTTCAAAACCAATGACTTTATTGCTTATTTCAATTGGCTTGTGACTGGAAGGTTTTTGTCAAACAGGACATCAAAAACACCACATTGTTTTACTGATTTTGTGTCACATTTTCCCTTCTGTAGTCATACAATAAACAACTTATTGACATCACTTCGGTCTGTACGGTGAAATATCGGACCGCAGGCTTAAAGCCTGTTTTTCACTTCAAACGTGCCGTATACCGTACTCGGCTGCGATTTATTTTGTGTGATAGTCATTCGTCTTGCTCTGGTGCTCATGAAACAATGAAATACGGTACGTTTCGCTGCGATACAGTGGTAATAGTGGAAAGCAGTCCTGACGGGTTTCATCATAGACTGATCCAGAAGACAGGGACTGGAAACGCCAGTCAAAACAAGCACGCTATCCTTGATACGGCCTGTATACATTCCGCGGGCATTCGATGTTGTTTTTTTTCCTTGCAATATGACATTTGACCCTTAAAATTACGACTGTGCAGTGCCTCTGTGTGTATATTTTATCAGAATATAATAATAAGTTTAAAATACATAGGTGCACTCAAATATTGTCTACAGGGTTCCTGCCAAAAGTAGCTACTTTAATGGCGACATTTTTGTAGTCGCGAAATTTTCGCAAGCTTTATTCAATGCTGTTTTTTCCTGCATATGACATTTGGCTCTTAAAATTTCGACAGTGCAGTGCCTTAGTATATATAGTTTATCGGAATATATAAAAATAAAATTAGGAAACGCATTCAGATATTATCTACAGGGTTTCTGCCAACGTGCTGCAAACCGTATCACGGATGTCACGTCGGCATATCATAAGCGTTTCCACTCCCTGTCTTCTAGGTAGTTTATATGCTATGGTTTATTCAAGTACGCATGCCGGCGGCTATAGCGAGTATATATAGCGTGATTACTACGGAAAGATCTCTTGCGCTTTTAATCATTTCTGTATATATTATATCAAGAACTTTAATGTCATCCATAAATCCATGAACTGTGAACTGACACGCAAAACAAGTCCTTCTGTAAGTGGCGGATTTCCGTGGGCACTGAAGTTCACCAGTCTTATGTAAAAACCAGAGAGCACTTGTATTTATAATTTAAATTAAGACGCATGCGAAGGAGCTGGCAGCATTTTTAGACACACTCTAGAGAGACTATTCAGTGTAGCTCACCGTTAGGTGTCATTGCATTTCGTGGCATTGTGACAACATAGTATTTTTGCCCAGCTTGTGGCGTGTATGCGTATATCATTATAGTATTATATAGGCATATGTCTACATTGAAATAAGTTCTTATCTGACAAGACCATGGCATGAATAGATTTCAATAAACATGCATTTAATAATGGTACAATGTTTGCGTAGAATAATACTTGTAAACGTGGGCCGAACTTTGCGTGATGCGCCATTTATATCACCTCTCGATGTGGCCAATGTGTCTACATCAATAAATAGTCCATTTATGGCCTAATCCGTTATCGTGCAAGTAAACGGTAAATTCTAACAGCTGCTCAACAACAAGAGAACGCCGATTCACTCGCTACTTTAGCAAAATCCCACCTATCTGATATTATACTGTAACTAAACTCTAAAGTGCGTCTTGGCTAAAGTGCATAAGTGCTCTGTGTGCCAGGTTTTATTAATCCGGGGCAGGCACGTAGCTACGGGGGGGGGGGGTCGCCAAAATATGTTCGCCCCCCGACATTATACAAATATATTTATTAAGACTCATGGATTTGTTTACATGTAGAAGCAATTGTGTTCTTCATAATTAGTTGTTAAAAATAAACGTCGCGGTCAAACTTAACTTTCGAATATGCTTTCAATTATTAGTCTGCCTCCCTCCAGAAAATATTTCGCCCCCCTCAATTTTTAATTCTAGCTGCGTGCCTGATCCGGGGGGGATTAAGGTTACAATCTTTAAGTCTGTTTTCCACTTCAGCTGTACCGTAAGGCCGGATTTCCACCAAGCGAAAGTTTTCGACCGAACCAAAAATTTCTTTTGAAGCGTTCAACCTATTACACACATTTATGACCCATTGAATTTTGTCATATTTTGATCGAAATTTTCTCCCAGTGGGAATCAGACCTAACGTACTGTAGCGGTTTCTTTCTGTGTGATAGTGATTAGTCTTGCTCTTGTGCTCAGGAAACAATGAAATACGGTACATTTCGCTACGATACGGCTGAAGTTGAAAACGTCCCTTGCAAGAACGGACAATGTATTTGCCCACACTTCGCAAATTTACCTACTAAACCTTTCAAGTCAGACACGATCTTTATAGATTTCACTCTGGCTAACTCCAGACGATTTTACTCGTTAATGTGGACCCTTCTGGCTTTAAAGGGTTAAAACCCATATATCTGTTTAAATCATTACCTATTCTTCTATGCATAATATTTATTTAATCTTTGAACATAAAATGCCTAACTGCCATTGAACTCTATAAGTAGACTGGAACAGCAGATAAACACGCCATAGCCTGCTTGAAGCCAAAATGGTTTTTCTGTGGTTTGAGCAGAAATACTTAACTCTGAACGTTGTTCTATATATCAAACTGAAGCTCGTGAAAAACTCTATTTGCTGTGTTAATTTCAAAACTTTAGCTCAAAGGAAAGTGTTATAAAAATGTAAAAACAACCGAAAATAAAATTTGCTAAATAGTGACATTTAGGTAAAATATTATTGATATTGGTAAACATTTCCCTTTGAGCTAATATCTTCAAATACACGGCAAAGAGTTTTTCAAGAGCTTCAATTTGATATGAACATCACCGTTCAGCGCTCAGTATTTCGGCTCAAACCGCAGAAAAACTAAAATACAGTGGCTTCAATTCCTCCCTCCGTAGTTATCATTTCAGTCTAGATTATACAGTACAATGGCCTAAGCTAATATCCATTGAAACTACTACGTTTTTGGCGCCCCCTTGTAAGCATCACTGGAGGGGGTGGCGGTTGGGCACAGTCCTTCTGCCCCCCGGCCACCACGCCACTGGCGCAACTTGTGTATACATCTTCATAGACAACACAAAGACAATGTCTTTGGTAGTTTTAGGAACATCACAATTAGTGTTCGCGTATATACGATTGAATTTATGATTTAGGTTAGAGAGTTACAGTTTCTTATTATAACTAACTCGCCCTGGCTATATGGAGTATATACATTAGATTCGAAAAAGGTGCTATTTGCAATTCATCTCAATCCTCACAGCCGTATAACTTGTTTATGCGAAATTTTGGTTCATCATTCCTCTCAAGTTTATTTTACTAATTGGCGGTATCTCTTAATTAACTTTTATTGAAAATGAGGTGTGAAATATACGTACAATGTCCAAAGTTGGACAATGGTTGGTAGTGTACTTGCAAATTTGTATTGTTGTGTTGTTGACGTCTTTCATCACAGCAAGTTGTGGTGGTGTAATCCGCAAATGGTGATGGACTGTCAATTGTTGCCTTATTTAAGTAAGTTATGGTGCTGTGTAGGCAATGTGAAAGACAAAGTCCGCAAATGGTGGTGACTGTCAAACGTTGCCTTATACGTTTTGAGCAAAAGTCTAGCTTCCATCAAGTTCCATCAAGTGAAGTTGTGGTGCTATATGTATAGGCAATATTGTGAAAGGCAAAGTCCGCAAATGGTGGTGACTGTCAAACGTTGCCTTATACGTTTTGAGCAAAAGTCTAGCTTCCATCAAGTGAAGTTGTGGTGCTATCTAGGCAATGTGAAAGACAAAGTCCGCAAATGGGGTGACTGTCAAACGTTGCCTTATATGTTTTGAGCAAAAGTCTAGCTTCCATGCATCAAGTGAAGTTGTGGTGCTATGTAGCCTGTAGGTAGCTAACGCGAAAGGCAAAGTCGAAAAGGGTGATGGACTGTCAAATGTTGCCTTATACGTTTTGAGCAAAAGTCCAACTTTCATCAAGTAAAGTTGTGGTGCTGTATAGTTTATGCCGGTGTTTGTAACGTAGGTTTGATTATCCCGCCAAGCTTCAACAGCTTGCCACTTGACTTTTGTTTTGTACGATTTAATGTACGCTCCGTTACAGGACATTATAATCTTACGTGTTTGACAGCTGTCGAGAATAGTTTACAGAAAGGTGACTATTGAGATACTAAATGCAAACATAACTTGTTCTCTTTAGTCTTTAAATTGTCATTCACAGGCAACGCACCTCCTGTATGTATCCAAACGTACACCAAACGTCTTATAGTCTATTGAGGCACGTTTGCTTTATATATGGCTTTGTGCTCCTTCATTTTTTGTCACCGACATTAACTCTTCATGTGTGCAAGCTCCTTCTTCCATGACCATCAGGGGCGCCTCGTTCGCATTATGGTTCGCCTGTCGACCAGCTTGCCCTCTCCGCATTTTTGCACAACAACACATTAGTTTCTGGGCTTCGAACTTGAACGCTTGATAGAAGTCTTCTTTGTACAGGGTGTATACAATAGGATGTAATATTGCAGTTAAGCAACGCAGGTATAGCATGGTTTCATAAAGCCAGTCTGGTGACAGATGTTCCTTGTCTTCTGTCATGGTTATATAGAAATAGGGAAACCAACTCACCACGAATAGCAAGAACATACCTATATAGTGAACATCCATAATGAGTGCGTTGCTGTTGTTAGCTAAAAATTAGGATACTTAACAGAAGGTCATCTTCAGTGCATTTTGCGTAAGTGATATACGCCAGTGATTTGTGATCCAGCCAGTGCAGGTCGCAGAGGCAACCACCCCCCGTGAAAACATGTGTACATAAATGGTTTCACGGTGGGTGATTGCCTCTGCAACCTACACTGGCTGAAAGACGAATCACTGGCGTATATCACTTACGCGAAATGCACTGAAGATGATTTTCTATTTAGTTAGTATTCTGTTCTTAAACTTTATGATGATGAGAAAACATGACTTTTTTCTCGAATGATAAAATATGAAACAATATACGAACTATACGACAGGCAGCCTGAAGTACAAAGCGAAAAGTAAAATGGTGGTGAACTGCCGAACGTGTATAGTGCTGCTGATGTTTTGAATGAAAGTCTTCCATCAGAGCAAATTTCTTGTGTTGTGTAAGCAGTGTGATATACAAAGCGAAAACTAAAATGGTAGTGAACTGTCAACGTTTATAGTGTCGCTGATGTTTTGAGTAAAAGTCCTATACAACACTCAACAACGAAGAAGTTCTTCATCGTTGCAAAGACGTATGGTCTGTTAGCTATGTAGGCCGTGCGATATATAGCTACACAATCTACACTAAAATGGTGGAGAACTGTCAAACATGTATAGTGTTGCTGACGTTTTGAGTGAAAGACTTTCATGAGAGTGAAATTGTGATGCTGTGTTTCCAGTCATGAAATAGTAGCAGAAATACAATGTTAAATTTAAAATAATGTTGCCAACGTTGTTAGATTGACAGACGTGTAGTGTTTCAGCCGTTTTCAGCAATTCCTCTCGAGTGGTGAAAAATAAAAAAAATATTTTACGAGCTAAACGAGATATAAATGTCAAACTGACAACTTGTTTTGTGCACGCTTGTCAAATATATTGACCTTGACATAGTATTTTCAGTAACGGGATGTTTTTCATCACCTATTACATTATCCTATGTCATCCAATAGCCAAAATATTTCAGATTATTTTAAAATTAATGAGCTGATTTTTCAAGTCAAGATAATTAATTTATAAAACTGTCCTGTTTAAAATATCGTCAACTGAAACCAAATGCGCGTAACAAGCAATATAGCAAGTATGAAATGGTTTTGCATCTATTAAAATTTGATGACATAAAATCGTGATGTAGTATTTTAAAATAGTTATTTTTAGGAGGTTTAGGAGTTTAGTTTATGATTATTTCTATGCATGTGATAATCATCAGATGTTAGATAAAGTAATCACAAAGGTGGTCATACTAGGAACAATAGATGTATAGTAATAAGTGAAACAACATAAGTAAATAAATAAATAATACAACAGAAATAAATAAATAAAACAACAGAAATAAATAAATAAATAACAGAAATAAATAAATAAATAAAATAACAGAAATAAATAAATAAAACAACAGAAATAAATAAATAAATAAAACAGGAGTAAGTAAATAAATAAATAAATAAGTAAGTAAGTAAGTAAATAAATAAATAAATAAATATGTAAATAAATATGTAAATAAAAAACTAAATAAATAATTAAATAAATAAAATATAAATATAAATATATATAAAAGAGAAGTAAATAAAAAAAAAAAAAATATAAACAAATAAAAATATAAATAGATAAAATAAAAGTAAATAAATAGGTAAATAAACAAATAAATTAATAAATAAATAGATAAAAATATATAATAAATCAGTAAATCAATAAGTACATATAATTAAGTACAATACGCAAAGGAAGTAATTATTTTACCAACAAGAACGATGGTGATTCGTAGCTCAGCGTAAGGTGAGGCGGATCTGGAGGCATACTGACCGCGCTTGCTACTTTCACGAAAATATTTCCGAGCGGCGAGGCAAATCTTTGTCAGAAAGAAGGTAATGCAGGCTAGGGGCAGGACACAGAACATGACCAGGCATGCTATCTCGTAGCGAAAATGGTGCGGAGATTCTGGTGCATCTTCGTCCGAGTAACAATCGACTTCCCACCAAAACCACGGGACGTTAGCGACGGTAAGACCCACTACCCAGAGCGTGATGATGATTGCTGTCATGCGACGGTTTTCGGCGACGAGGCGACGATGAACGAACGGGTAGATGACCTGCAGGTATCGTTCCGTAACGATGCCAAGGATATGCAACACGGTTGAAATCGAAATGAATTTTATGAACATTGTGCTAAGGTAACAGAAGACGCAAAATCTTTCAGGTGTGAAAGTGCACGCGAAAGCTAAGGGAATACCGAACAAACCGACCGTCAAGTCGGAAACGGCCAAGCTCCCTAGAAGAGCGTTCTCGAGTTTTTGAAGAGCTTTCTTCCGCCACATTGCGAACAAAACGCTTACATTAAACGCAATAATGAGCACAGCAGAAGTTATCAAAATAGCATGGGCTCGCTGGAACGGGTAAAAAAACGGCATATTATTACCATCCTGGGTTCTGTTCGTTGATGTTGCATTAGTAGAATTGGAACTATTCAGCAAGGTCGTCGTTCTCGTTGTATCCATGGCCTTGGATGAATTCGAAAGCGTAATCGCGTGGTAAAATTATATTCCACAGATGTTCTCACGGAGCACCAGAGCAGAGCAGATCGTGAACGAAGTGTCGAGTCTTGGTGTTAGCAGCACCTATTTATAAACGCCTTGTTTTTGATGTCAATATTGCAGTAGGCGTGATACTACACTAGCGCCAATCAAGTATCAACCTCCCCAAGCCGAAGAAAGTTGCTTGTTAATTACTGGTGCAGATTAAAATCGATCATATCACCGGCCCAAATCAATCAAACTCAGGGCTTGACATCTGCGTGCCCGGTGCGTTCAGCTCCCTGCGTCTCTGCGTCTACGCTGTTCTGCCAGCCAAGAATCTTCAATGTAGGCCACAAGTCGGGAAATCCAGCCAACAGGCTTTCGTGCCCTCCGAGGTCTGCGGGTGTTGCTCGTCTCGCTCCTCTAAGCTGCGTCCCCAAGACCTATATCGGTCGTATCGCCCTTTGTACATATGGGAGAATGCGTTTATAAGTGATGTCAGCCACAGCTTGAGGCAAGCTAATCTTTGGAGATTTTCAAGCACTTGTTGTATTCAAGGAGATGCCATGTGCCTGCGCCTTATTTGTCTTAAAGCCTTTTAACACCCCACTGCTGGCAAACACACGTACTTGTGAGAATTGTCATGTTTTTCTAAACGCCCATCGCCAATCAGTTAATGACGCGATTACCATGCGCCCCCCGTAGTCATGACAAACGACGGAGCCGGGCGGTAGCCTGCAATAGCCATTATCCACTGTCACGTTTGCTCAGTTTTGTCCTTGCTTGCCAGCTCGCTCGCTTGCGTGCTTGCTCAATCGTTTGCCTGCCTACTTGCTTGCTTGCCTCCCATCAACCCATCTATCCATACTGCATCCATCCACCCACCATTGAACTAGATAGCTAGACTGGAATGATAACTCCGTGGGGTTGAAGCGACTGTATTTTAGTTTTTCTGCTGTTTAAGCCGAAATACTTAACACTGTACGATAATCTATATATCAAATTCAAGCTCTTGAAAAACTCTGTTTGCTGTGTGAATTTGAAAATATTAGCTCAAACGAAAATGTTTAAAAATATCAATAAACTGTTTAGCGGCTATTTTCGGTTGTTTTCACATTTTTAAAACACTTCCCTTTGAGCTAAAGTTTTGAAATTACCACAGCAAATAGAAGTTTTTACGAGCTTCAGTTTGGTATATAGAACAATGTTTAAAGAGTTAAGTATTTCTGCTCAAACCACAGAAAAAACTATTTTGGCTTCAAGCAGGTTATGGCGTGTTTATCTGCCGTTAGCGTTCCAGTCTACTCATAGAGTTCAATGCCACCCACGGCCCACCCATTCCTTTCTTTCTTTCTTATGGTTCAACCATTAGACACACCAGCACCCCCCTCCAACCACACTTCCCCTCCCCAACACTCCCTCCTCTTGGTCTATTAGGCAACCCGTCGTTGGTTAGCACGCAATGTGGCAATTGTCTGCGACCCCAATTCTAATTATGCTTTATCTGCACACACATTGTTACTTCATATGAATTAGAAAAAGTACGATATCAAAAATACACAGTTTCCCATTAAATTATGCTAATGTTGACGCCATAGGCTAACGACAAAACGGCGACACTCTGCTTCCTAGTGTGTTACCGGAGAGAAACTAAACGTCACTTAAAGACAAAGATTCTTGGATTGTTTTAAAACCGGTACGTTGTTCAGGCGATATTGAAAAGAGCGTCTTTCTTTCTGATATTGTTTTTCCTTTTTTTCATGTGTTTTAATACATTATCGCTCTGATTATATCGACATGTTTTATGCAAGAATTGTATCTTAGGACTTGTCAATACATGAAGTTGTCAAAACGAGCATATGTTTTGATGGCCTTGCAATGAATGATTCATTTGCGAATATTTGTTTAACGAGTTTTAATATTGCTCTAAATTTCCAACCCCTTCGGGCAACGTTTATTATTTTGACTTATTTATGACGCCCTGGTATTGGGTGATTTTACTTTTTTTTCGTGCAATAATATTTTGTTCTTGTAATAGTTTATGCACTTGATGATTTTTGTCAGTGTACTCAACTCCACAATAATTCATAAAATACGTATAAACTAAACAAAACGAAATGAAATTAGACGAAACTTGGTTCGCACACCATTAGAATAATTTTAAATTATGAAACAATTGAAAAAATATATACTGTACATTGAACAAAGTATTGTAGTATAGTCATGTAATGCTGCTGGCAGTGTGCATCGCGGACTTATGTAGGGACGTTATATACTGAGGGATATCTTAGGTAGATTTTGATCAGATTTTGAATATATACTTGGATAAGCCACTATAATTTTGCCTAGTATATTAGTATATTATAGTATAATATATAAATAGAAAGCTAGAACAAAAAGGGATGTTTTAATATTGTTGACCCCGAATGAGTAACCCATGCAAAGAAGCGATTGGCGGAAACAGTCAAAATTGAATTACAAAATGAGGCCAGCAAAAGAAGCCTGTGAATGATTTGCCATTTGGAAACTAACTGTATTCACTATCCTGTTTAGAGCTCTATTAGTTCTAGCTAAACATGTTCTCCCTAGCTATCAGTTCTAGCTATATGTTCTTCCTATAGAATAGAGGTCCAGTGAGGACCATCCTTCATTTGTTTAGTGTTATACTCCAAGTTATATTGGCAGCTCTATCAGTACTCTGTTCTATGTAGCTAAACTGTTCTCTCTGGAGCCGTTAGAGTAACGACCATCCTTTATTTGTCTCGTGATTGAGGATCACCCTCAGTGATCTAGTGTGTATTATTGCTGGCTGTACTGGATAGCTCTGTCAGTTCTATAGCTAAACTGCTTTCCCTAGAGGTCCAGTGAGGACCATCCCTTCATTTATATATGTAGTATATACCCGCACCACATGTTACATTGTACAGCTCTATCAGTTCTAACTAAACTGTTTTCCTTAGAGCCCCAGTGAGGATTAATCCTCAGTGGATGATCTAATATGTACTACTAGTACTGGTTATACTGGATAGCTCTATCAGTTCTATAGCTCAACTGTTTCCTCTAGAGATCATCAGTCCATCTCTTCATTGATCTAGTGCATACCACAACTGGTGACATTGTAAAAATAGCTCTATCAGTTCTTTAGTTATTTTTCCTGAAGATCCAGTGAGGAGCATCCTTTCAATGATATATTGCATACTATTACTGGGTACATTGCATATCTCTATC
>JAOTOK010100731.1:3615-14645 GCA_025770025.1 Virgularia gustaviana | reverse complement strand
CTTAACATAACATAATATGATAAAATACAACATTTTAATAGCTTGGTAGACGTATTATTCCCAACCCGAGTAAGCGTTCTAGAATCTAGAACAAAGTTTCTAAATACTAACGAATTGGTTGAAAATACGAGAAGCAGCCGAGTTTTTTAAACCAGCTTGTTCGCTTATATAGAATGCTTATATAGCCTATATGCTCATATTACAATATGGCGAGAAAATCTTGGGTTTGCCTGCAATGCGTGGTGTTCTAGTACCTTTAGTGAGATTCAATCTTAAAATTCAAACCTATAGTCCTATTCAAAAATGCTGTGGTATTCGAACCAAAGTTGATTGTGTGGGATACGTTTCTTCTTGGTCGCTGCAGTGCATATATCATGATTATACAACACGTATAGGGATTCAATAATAGCCATTTCAATGCAAATGGTCCTGGCAGTATTATCATTTTCAAGTTGTTTATTATAGCTATCGTTTGTTTAGACTATACATAACGCTTTGCAGATGGTTGTTTATCAAGTTTGTCAAATGTTCGACGAAAGCTTTGACGAGAAAAGCTGGAAAGCTTTGAGATAAACTATAGCATTGCAATGTACATGCAAAACTATTTGTATTGTTTTGCTTGATAACAATTTAGCTATACACTAAGACAGTGTTTAGAAACGGTGCATGCCTCTGTTGGATACCGTTCAAGTGTTGCCAGTAGTTTAAATCAAATAAACTTCTCGCAGTTTTTGACGTTCTCCGTTTCAACTGATGGGAGAATGTGTATGTTAGTAAAATCTGAACTGTTTCTTATGGTCAACACATCGAATCGAATTTATTCTTAAATTTATGTTCCTGTAGTATTGTGAATATTGAAAAAGAGAAACATGAAATGTCGATGACACAGAAATCAGAGATAGCTTAGTTTGGCTAAAAGGCATAAAAGTTTTAAACTGATTTTATCAGGAATGTTGATTGGTACAGTCGAAAAACCTAAATGAAAACATATATAGCTAGAGGTTTTAATAGCAACCGTGAATAACAATATAGACAGGAGTTGTGTCGTACAGTCATAACAAACACATGCAAACTTGCATGTGTGGGTTAGAAATCGTCATTTTCCCTTCCTCTCGTCTATATGCCTTGCAATGCCAATAATGTTTCGCTCTCAATACAGTACGTTAAAATATTAAATATTCCACAAGTGACTGACTTAGACGATTCTCTTGTATGTAATCCTAAACAAAAACTTAAAGCTTCCCGTGATTAAAGGCGTTTCGTATATCCATTTTATTTTAAGTATTTTTGTATGCACACATGCAACACTCACAGTTCGCTCGCATGTTGTAATTGAAAGAAGAATGAATAATTATAAGAGAAATAGAGGTGGCGGTGACTGAAACGTGAGCCTTAGTTGCAGCTCGCTCTCTAATTAGCTTACACTTAAAACTAAGTACAATTTCACTATCTATTTTAAGTTTAAAGTTTCATCACACGAACGTGCGAATTACATATTGTAGTTGCTACTAGACACGAAATTTGATCATATGTAAATGTGGTCGTATTAAAAATACGCTACTGTGTGCACATCTTGTTTGGGTAAATATACTTGGAAAAGGTTTCCTTTTGAGACCTCTGTCACATTTCCTGTTTGCAACTTCTGTTTGTTTCCACCAAGTTTGACCTTAAGGTTGAAGAATCTTGACGTGATGAAACACAGTAGGCTACGTCAACACGAGCTGTCAACAATGTCCAAAGTGGCCCCCCGTTGGCATAATTAGTAAGAGTGAAGGCTACACAACCAATGTCCACTATCTCAACTCATGGTCTTTTTTCCATGTAGTATATGTTGTTAAATTCGTATTAGTTCCGTCTCAGTCGTGAAAAGTCGTGTGCTAAATCTATTTGCCTGTTCCGCAAAAACCTCATTTCAATTTGTATTTAAAATCATCACTTTAAATGTGATGACTATATGTACTTGCATACGTTACGATGATCGTTATGACAAGAAATGTGACATCATTGTCAGAAAGGCACGCGAACAGCGAAACACTCTTTCTTTTATGTTTTACATGATATTTCTAGCACAGGTATCATTGAAATTGCCCTGCGATACACTATATATATTTGCCGTAAGAAATGTAAAAGTAATATTCATTGTGTTATTTTTCAATACTGTATACGATTCTGTGCAGAGTAATTATCTAACTCATTAAAACTAACAGTAATTTTAAGGTTGCATCGGTTCAGGCTGCATCCACACCTACTGTTTTCTAGTTATATATTACAGAAATACTGAAATAGTAATTGTTTAGGAGTGTCGTTTCTTATAGCTACTGTGGGTAATGTAGTAATAATATATGGAATATGCCAATATGCGTATAAATATTCAAACCTATAATTACACTTACGGTAACTGAGAAGGATATAACAGCAATTGCGTTAAAACGTAGAATATTCTTCAATCATTCACATGCTTGCAATGAACATGAAACTAAACTGGGAATGTGATCACTGATTGGTCTACAATATTTTAGTTGATGTCAGATCTCGTCAACGGATTCTCTTCAACTTTTCATTTAAGCTTTTTGATTTTCTTCAAGATTTTCTACAAGTCTGAAAACTATGAGTGTTGTGTACCCAGTATGACCGGTGAATAATAAGA
Organism: Virgularia gustaviana; assembly: GCA_025770025.1. Taxonomy (NCBI): domain Eukaryota; kingdom Metazoa; phylum Cnidaria; class Anthozoa; order Scleralcyonacea; family Virgulariidae; genus Virgularia; species Virgularia gustaviana. Next base: position 11,998 of record JAOTOK010100731.1, on the reverse strand, counting down.
ATGACGTTAGACCTATTCTTTATCATTCAATTTGTATTGCTAAATATTATTTTATGATATTAGTACAAGAGCTGGCAGAGGCATGCGATTACAAACTTATACCATGTATTACAAATCTATGGCATAACTTAGCGTTCTAAAAGTTGGAAATGTTATCATACAGCTCGTCTGTGTGAATACACAATTTTTCCTAATAGAAGTATTAAAATCATACGAAAATGCGATACTAAAGTCGAAATTTCATACTAAAACTAAATACTGATAATGCATTTATGTTAGCTATTTTATCAGTGCAGATACATGTATATTGTGAACGTCTATCGCCTATTTGTTAATTGCGGACTTATTGCTCTCCCTTTTTTGGGAGATTTGATAAGAATTATAGGCAGACTATTCTTATCAAGTCTCCAAAAAAAAGGGAAGCAATAACTCCGCAATTCATCACATAAGCTATGTATGAAATACGTCTGAGCGCAAAGTCGTGCTGTTATAATTATCGTATTGTATTTTATTAATAACTAAAAAGTATTTCTTTTTTAATGTCTACTGTCTAACATACACGTATTAAGACGGTGGACTTCTTTGAAGTAGAAAACGCGATCTATGCTATTTGCTTAATTTCATAGCGTGCTTTGTAGCGATAATAACTAAGAACACCTTTGCTATTAGTTAACTATTATTGTATACGTTAAGCAATTAGCTCTGATCAGATATGTATGTTATTCCTAATAGATACCAGACCATTATGCCAAAAACGACTGGAATTTGCAATCAACCAAATACGAGCACAAACGTCATACACTTAAACTGTCTGTGGCTGTTAAAATTGCTCATTATTCATCTTCGACATGAATCATCATTGTTATTGCAAAAATGGCGAAACGTCCACCCAAAAGTGCTGATTAATTTAGTATTCTTTTCATCTAGCCTGAAGTATGAAATTAAGGTTCGATTATGGAGTATTTGTAGTATTTGATCAAGTTTAGTTGATCGAGATTACTGACGACCGGTCAGTTCTAAATGAGAACTGCGTGTTCCTAAACCAGTAAAAACACGAAGTACAATTGCCATTAAATTCGAGATGTATACGACATTCATAGTTCAGGTTACAAAAATGTTGATTTTCTAAACATTATAAAGGTTTAGTTATAGGTTCTTCCGACATCATGAAACTATGTGTTTGCAGTATTTAGCAAAAGTATCAAACGTACACAAGATATAGAAGTGCGAAACAAAGCTAAGTTGTTCGCTTCTGAAATAATAATTCAGTTAAACTTAAATTTATTCATTTATCTATTTTTCCATTTATCTATATATTTATTTTCTTATCATCGATTTATTTATTGATCTTTATTTATTTTTAAGGATTTAATTATTTATCCACCTATTATATTATCAAATAACAAATTCTCTTCATGCAATGTAAGGTTTGAAGCCATTTGTGCAGGAGACGTGTGTGGAAATTTTCAATGATATTAAATTGTTGTAGTTCAACGAATAAAGAGTTGCGATAAAAGCTGGCGAACTACGGGTACGGTTGAGCGTGGATAGTAGTAACATAGCTACATTCGTGTACGAGCGAGGTGTAAATGACTGTGACGGCAAATAGGGTTTTCTGCCATAGGTACAGTCTATAGTTACCAAACTTGGGAGGGACGGCAGGTGGACGGGTACGTATATAAGTAGTCATAGTTAAGTTTACTTTTCTTTGTCCATTTAACAGTGTTAGCGAGAGCACGCTATACCAACACTGCGTATAGCAACTCTTTTGTTTTATATACCATTGTGGTATAAATAAATAAAATAATCGTGGGTCATAGGTACCTGTTTGATAGTTTGCACTTTGCAAATGTATTTAGGCAAATAAATCGTGTGGCGTTAATGAGAAAGAAACCTGTAAAATTGACGTTTATGCAAAGGCTTGTATGCAGGCCGCATGTACGGCTGATGCCAAACCCTCTATATCCTAATTATGCCATGAAAGACTCATAAATCGGCTACATTTTTAATATTGCCCGTCCGTGGCCAAAATATATGCCCTAGTTGACTGTAAGTTGTGGAGAGCTAATTGCAATAAACTAATAAGTTATTTTCAGCAGCTATAACAGTACCGTTTCATTCCATTTTGAAAGCGAAAGTTCACAGTCGTTATTTTGGGATGGCAGGTTGTTTTTAACTTTACAAAAAGGCATGTTGTGATGAATTGAGAGATGTTTAATAATAATAATGCCACCTTACGTTTTTCACTATACCAATTTCATAAAGTACATGTGTGCTCTACTCTGGCGTGCCTTAAGGCTATGTATGAAACAGCTGACACAGTCGCATTGATATAGTGAGGAGGGACGCTTAGCATTCGTTTACTCTTCGCAAAACAATAAGTATGCCAATTGAGAGTGTTCTCTCTTGTATATAATTCAGGAGCAGCCCCAGCAAGGCTTACAATATATCGTCTACCATCTGTAGTTAAAAAATAATGACAAGTTCGTCCCTATTAAGTCTGGCTATGTAATACATGCTATATTCTAAGAAAAAGAAATCTCTAGACTTTATATTTGCTCACATCACTGTGATAAACACTCAACTGCTTCGTAACCAGAACTCATCGCTGGCAATATACGTCATATGTGATACGTACTAGAAATTCGTTTTCCAATCAGACGATATGCAATCCACAACAAAATCGTAATAATCGACCCAGTTTGTACTGTACCAGAAATTGACGAAGCGTCATATATGTTGACCACAAAGAAGTTTGTCAGTTTCTTTATTATTTTCTAATTTTTAGCTTAGCCTAATTTGTCTCGCTGTATATTAGGAGAATAATATTGAAATGTGTCTCATTGCAAACATTTTTCAGCGCCGTGCTGTGTCTATAACCAACGTGCGAGGTCCGGTGAGCATAGAGTCGTGTACGTAAAAAAGTTTACCAAAGTCCTTTTCGGAAAAGCTGAACTAGGTTGAACTATATAGTAGGACTATGTTTGGTGGCGAACATAGGTGCAGACGTTTATTAAAGAAAATCCAAACAATTTTATTAAGTGAATTTAGGGTAATTTGTTAGTGCTAGCTCATTGAAGGCTATATAACAAATAATTTTTTATTCTCGGGCTGTTTCGAGATATAAAATCTATTTTAGGTCAGGAGTTCACAGTTATACTCGATATATAGCTGCCTTGTTGTCGGCGGATGCTTCCCGCGTCGTACTATTTAACTTGTGTGTACGTTTAAGAATAAAGACAGCAGCCATCAGCCGCGAAAATCATTTGCCCCATATGGTCAAACGCGAGGTTGGCGAAAGAGAAAAAATGTAATATTTGCCCATCACTGCGGGGCGAAGCTGAAATACGCGACAGCGTTGGACAACCCTCAAAATACGATCCCTCGTTTGCACGAAATAACAGTGTTGTGGCAGTGAAATAGCTTCTGACGCGGTCTAGTCAGCCCTAACTTGGCTATTCTGGCTTTTATTTGTAAGATATCCGAAAGGAAATGTGGAATATTAGTTCTTAACGGGCTGTCAGTGTCCTAAGATAGCTGGAGTCAGAATGTCTGAGACTGCTTGACTCCCTGACACGAAATCGATTTTAGTTATAAATATAAAGACATAGGAGATGAATTAATCTATACGAAATGTGGTTAAAAACGACAGGACATCTGCTTAGACTATGATAAAAGTTTCAGGAGGTGGTAAGGAAGATGTGGCCTTTGCCCCACGAACTCAATGCGTAAAATCATAATTTGTAATGTGTTGTGTGCACGGCATTGTCGCAGTGGCGCCATCTCGTCGCCAGCGCAGAGCTTGGCGCTCCTCTCCCGGAGTGGCTTAAATGGAATAATTAAATATCTGCTATACTGCGCGCTATCCATAGCTTTGACAGCAACACTGTTCGAGACACAAGACAAAGTATAACTTCGCAAAGCGAAATTGCCAAACTAGTCAGGCAACTCGGCTGTGGGTTTTCGCCTCAACTGTGGCCGACTTGCTGGCAGCAGCCACCCACGGTTAACCACGTGACCAGCTATGGTACAACATTGGTGTAATTTAATTAGATAGTCTCTTGGAAGCACCGTCAATCAACATACACGTGCCGTGTGTTGTCTGGCTAAATATTGGCCAATTTGGAACAATAACATGATCGCGAATGCGAATTTACTTGCAAAGAGGAGGCGTCCTCGATTTCTTTGTAATCTAGATACAGTTCAACCTGTCAGCGATTAGCAAAGGACATATTTGAACTGAACACAATGCGCAGGGGTTTTGTTTTTCTAGTAAGAGCAAACCAGAACACCAGCTCGTTTTGAAAGCATTCTCGCGGTTTTCACGAGGTCCATTCAGGTCCAGAGCTATAATGAAGAGAACAGGTAGTAAGAGGAGCTACCAGCTACCTGTAGTCTGACTTTGATTTACGTAAAGTTATTGTCTGCTTTTGTCATATCTCATTTCTTGGCTTACTAAGTTTGATGGGGAAACTAGTCGTATTGTCGAAGTGTATTACACCAAATCTATTCAGTCATTTAGATGGCGGAGAACAAAACGGAGCGAACGCCGTGCTTACAGTTTCGCTACTATTTTCGCCAGGTTCTTCTAGTCTTAATAAAAATAAACTTTATGTTTATGAAAACTCTCAAACATTATATTATAAGACTGAGCTAGTCCTACCGCATTTTACAAGTTTTATAATATTAATAGGTGCAGAAATAATTAAGAGAATATTTATATATATATATATATAGCGAAAGTTATAGTAGGTATTACAGAATGGAGTTTAATTTCTTGGTCTTTTTTGCCAGTAACTCGTTAAGATTTTTTAGAACCCGTCTTTCCAGTTATAGGTCTATTTAAGCACAGAAATATAGTAGAGACATTATACAGCGGTAGACTTGTTACGCGATATTGCTGGCCTCTATTTGCGCGAATGTTATGTTGTTTGATCTTTGGCATGTTTTATATCTCGAGTATGCGAATCGTCGAGGCTTTTAAATCTCCTAAGACGTATAGTCTTTTACAAGGTTTATTCAGGCCTAGATACCATGAATGGCCAGAAGAAATTTCGAAAGATGAACAGCAAAATCAGTACAATGTAGTCTGTCTTATACGTTATTTCCATTATTGTTTGGTTTGTGGCAGAAAAATATTTTATCTCGCGTTGAGCGTTTTAAGAACCCAACTAGTCGGCTTTAAACATTCGAATATAGTAGGATTATTTATAGGACGTCACACAAAGTGATGTGAGCAGACACGGTGGCGAAGAGCAGCTTAATTGCTCTTAATATGGTAATGAATCAGTGGGGAACCAAACTAGCGAGGTATTATGTGCGCGTGCGTAGTGCCCAGTGTTTATATTAGCACCGGAAGATTTTGCGTGGGGTTCAGTTGGTCGCAATGACGGCAGATAGAAAGAGGTCTCGGGAAAGCGCTCGTATGAGTGACTTGGAAAAGCAAAATATTAAGATGGCTAGGCTAGAAAAGAAGAAGGAATTACTTGAACCACTATCGTTGCTCGATTGTTGTGCAAAAGCTGTGGCTAGTGAGATCCCGTTCCAGCAAATTGAAGATACGTTCACACGTATCCCTGAGCCGGTGCAGTTGAGGATCGTCTATTGGTCGTTTCCCTGCGAGGAACATGAAATTCGAATGTATTCCACGCTGAATAGTCCCACATCAACACAACACCATAAAACTCCGTTCTGCCAAGGACAGAAATTACTGGAGAATGACGCCGTAAGCAACGTTCTGCAAGTCGGTAAGCGCAGTTCAACTTTGTTTGATATTGTACTATTGTTACAAACTTTTAAATCGCCCGGTTCTAGAGTTAATATGTAAGCGTGATAGGGGATAGAAAAAATTGCTTCGCTCTTACTCATTCAGAAGACATCTCAAGTCGTGTCAATTTTTGGCGATATTTTATAATATTTTTCTACCGATGTTTGCACAGATAAAGCCTTGTCATATTTGTGAATATAGGTTTTTCCACCCAACGGAGCGATAGCGCCACTGTGTCTGCGGCTTTTGTAGCTCATGTTAATGAGATCGCTTCAACATGAAGTGTCGCCTATCTATATAATGTTCACACGGAATTTCCTTTCAACCAACCTCTCCGGGCGCGTATCAAATTTACCACAATTATACAATGTTTTGTATGAATAAAATCCCTCGATGAAATAACAGAAATACACTTAAGACGAAACCAGGCTACTTCTAGAGTATATAACATCAAACAGGGGGGTGGTTTCTGTAAACAATGCGTTTGAATTAAACTATCTGATCTGTGAACTTCATACGTTTGTCTCTTGTACGAATGTGAATTTATACCGTATGTAGAGTGAATTCCTTGAGATTTGGTGAAAATTTCACTTGTAGAATGATTATGAAAGTTTCTCGTTCATAATATAAACAATGCATGGATGACGTTTCCTATCTCTCAAGGGGAGCTCGTCACACGGTCGCCGTCCCGACACACTGGCGCCATCCACTTCCAGTCATTTGCATGCTTTATTAGGAGGCTTTGCAGGAGTGAAAACCTGTGCGGCGGTAACTGCAGTGCGCGCTGCTGTTGATGCTGATCATGATGCCTTGTTAGTATCAACAGCAAGAAAGCTAACAAATTTTATGCTTCTTGTTCGACCCTTTATTCTCCCATCAATTTCGCACATTTAACTAGCCGTGCCAATATATTTAACATTACTAGAAATCGTAATAGGCCAAACTCTGCCGCTCGAGTTATATACGCGGATAGACAAAGCAGAAATATAAACCCTTTGTTAATTTTCGAAATTGGATAAATTTGAAGTAACCTTTGTAAGAGAACACGCGCGGGCTGTTTGCCTTCATTACCGTCAGATTGCGTTGAATACGAGAGAGATAGGCAGCGGAAACGTGGGCTTTTATGGCGATTTAATAGGCGCTCTAGAAGTTGTTAGCCCTCAGTCAAAATCTGCTCATTTATTCAAAGCGCCCCACTTTACCAATCAAAGTTATAGAGCTCTTTCAAGATTTTACGAAGCAGCTTACTGGCAGCTTACCTATCTGAGGGAAAAAACCCACAAGTTAACGCTGTTTTTTTTCGATAACTTTCTTTTCAATTCTTGACTTTTCGAGTTTGACTTTCTATTACTGTGTTTTGTGTTTATACTATAACTGTTTGTTCTTTACATGTAGACTTATAAATGTTTTTGCGTTGTCATAGGTTTCCATCTGAGCGGCTGCGTTCGTGATGATACAGCCAACGATAGTTTCAAAGTTTCCGTTAGTTTCGATCGCTGTAAAATAACTTGTGTATCGTGCAGCTGTGCCAGCAAAGATATCTTATGGTGCTCCCATGTGGTCGCGCTATCGCTTTATCGTATACGTAATTCGAGTGCCGTAACGCTTCGCGTCCCGATATCCGAAACGTTGCTGCAAATGGACCGTAACCAACTTCAGAAACTTGTTCAGTACCTGATCACGGAACATCACACCGAAGTGTTGCCCACAGCCCAAAGATTGGCCGATGAAATCCTGCACACCAAGTCCGAAATTAATATGCTGGAAGGTGCGCCCGACCCAACGGCAGGTGGCGCTGTGGAAGATGAAAATAGATGGCACTTGGACAGCGAACAGGTTCAGCAGCAAGTGAAGGCTTATCTATCCCAAGGAGGCTTTGCCAACAATGGAAAACAGCTGCATAGTATGTTTGCCAAGGTAAGAAAACAACAACTCTCCCTTGTCATATGCTAATGTCTTGTGTATCGTCAACAACTTGTCTTTCTTGGCCTGTAATATAAACTACAGGGAACAAAACAAATACTAGAGGGTTATACTGTACTATGCATCTACCTTTAATTGCAATAACTCTAGAGTACCTGAAGGTCATTTGTTTTGTTCCTAGTTGGTTCAGTATGGATCTATTGTAAAACATGTTCAGTTGAGCTCATCTTCCATCTTGCCCAAGGTTGATAATCACATCATTTCCTTCCTTTCCAGGTCAGGGAGTTACTTCGAGTCCAAGACTCCAATGGTTCGAGAATGCTGATGCTCATCACTGAACAGTTCCTTGCTGACCCACGACTTCAACAAAATGTATGTATGACTGACAAATGTCGCCAACTATGGAACCACCTTGGTGCCTTGTGGATGTGTGTTGTCCTAAACCCCAACTGCCAGAACTCAATGAAAGAAACTTGGAAGAACCAGTTGGAGCAGTGGAGTGAACTAGAAACGTGTCCTTTGGCTGATGATTCTTGCCAGGTAGTCAAATCCAGGCAAACTGTGTTCTCCAAAGCCATTGCTGCCTGTGATCTTCACTGGGAGGATGAACTGCTGCAGAGTATCCTGAAAGGTGAAGAGGCAGACAATGCTAGTTGGCTAGGTAAGCCCCATACTTTGTTCTATCCCTTTGGT
>JAOTOK010100620.1:0-14652 GCA_025770025.1 Virgularia gustaviana | reverse complement strand
TTTTATAATCTTATGTTTAGTTACTTAAACTACGTTAAAAGTAAGCGGGCGCATGTTCGCATCGCGGACCTATTTTTTCTCATGACATGGTCCGTGTTGTTTTCTCAAGTTCGGTGTAGTATATATTTAACACAAGGAACAAGTAAAAACTTAAAACTTTATTACGTTTCGAGGTCTTGCCTCTTCATTAGATCGTTTTTTAAAAGACCTCGAAACGTAATAAAGTTTTTTTTTGCTTTCATAAGACAAAACTGCCCACAATGTCCAACTGATAAAAATGCACGACACCTTATCGCTCGTGTGGGTGGCGACACTTAATTTAAATCAAAATTTCTTGGCTATCCAAAAAAGATCAGCTGTGTGGCGGTACCAAGGGATGCCTTGAGCAAGGATATCCTGAATGTTATTGATGGATGTGAGTATAACGTTTTTGGTTAATGTTTTATTTTTATTTTTAGACAAATTATTAAAAATTGTAGTTAAAAAATAGTTTTGCGTTACCGGAAGAATTTCCGAATCTATATGTACGTTGCTGTCGTTTCAAGTGAAAACCTGTCATATCATAGCTATCTGTGATCAAATGTTTTGCATGAAACGTCCGATTAAATATCCAACGTCTATGTCAATAGGCTATTGGCATCCAGTTTTAACCCTGTGGTTTTAACACATCATTCTTCTGCTAATATTCTATAATTGTCTATAGTCTTTGGCAGAAATCAGCAGGCAGAAGTGACAGAAGACGATTCTGACTGTGAGAGCTGTGCAACCTTAGAGGCACAGATAACAGAGCAGAATAAGGCAACTGAAGTCATTCCTAATTAACGCTAATTTTAGGTACATGTTCTGAAGAAATCCCATTGCACATTGAGTGTGGCCCAGAAAGCAATCCGTTGCAGGAAACGCCCAGCAATTCTCTTTTCAGTCAAACAGAAAACCCAGTAGGTATAGTTTAATCTATATAATTTCAGTACAGTATATATAATTAACACACAAGTATGATACATATCTGTTAAGTTAATTTCATTCATGACAATAGATTCCGTATCAGCTGAGCAGAAAGAAGGGGGAAATGAAAGACGCTCAGCCCTCATCAGTCCTGTTGCTCAAGCATTCAGAAATATTCTTGGTAGGTTATTTGTAATTTTATAATAAACCACAACTAATTGAGCTTTTTAGTGTGGTAATATATATTTGATGGAAAAATATTTGTTTGGTTTAACTTACTAAATACTAAACTTATTAATTGCTTTATATTGGTAATAGATCATGTGTGAAATCCCCCCGTCTATCCCCTCATTCATAGCAACATGCTGCAAAACCTTTAACTGACAACAAATCATTTAGATTCGTACAATGAACCCGAAGAAAAGTGATAAAAATCTCAATGATTCTGGTAAGCTTGTCAATCACCAACCGATGGCTAATTTGATATCTTGTGGTAATCATTGATACTATACAAATACCGCTATTACAACATGGTAATCGTATGGTTCCCTGTGCAAACATTTTGGACAAACATGCACTAGTGAGTTTTTTAAAGCTACCAAATAGTACTTGTCCTTCAGACTGCTGCAATTTTGATGTCTTTAAAAACCTGAATTGTCCATGTTATTTCGAAATTGCACAAGAAACCATACTATTGACTATACTAATAAATTTTATTTAATGTGTGTATAACATTTCATAGGTATTGGGGATGAATTAGAGATCACTAAAATAGTTATTTAATACTTTTGGTACGTTATTACCTAGGAAAATGAGAGCGTATATATTTTGGGTCACAGTATTACAACATTCAGATAATATTGGTTTATTACAGGCAACTTATGATAGAGTGATACCTTGTCTTTTCTATTTTCAGATAATGCAAGAGAAGCACCAGAAACCTCTACCAGAGATGTAAAGGTTTGCAGCATTTGCAACAAAAAGAAATCTGCAAGCATGATCATCTGTGTGCGATGTAGCCAATGGTGACATTGCAGCTGTGTGGGTCTCAAACATAAAGATGACAAGAAAGCCAGCTCATCGTTTGTATGTCCCAAATGCAAAGTTGGCAAGTGAACAGCTTACATGCATAAAAGGAATTGTGACTAACACCCAACTATCTAGTATACAAATTTAATTCTTTCTTGATTAATCTATTAATTATCTATCTAGTTCTATTATATACAGTATATATACATATATAAAAAAATAAGTAAGGGTTTTTTCTAGGCATTATAAGTGCTCTACTAAGCATTTTTCCCAATTTTCGGAAGGACTGGGTTTTTTTAATTGATGGCACTTTTCAGTGTATGCATTTCTATATTTGACCAACCTGTGCAGAAAAAAAAAACTGGTGGATATGTGGCATTGCACACATAACCTTCTTAAATCTGCTTGCCCAAATAAAAGTTTGTTCACAAGCGATGGTATTGAAACCCTGTGGTATCTTGTCATCTGTATTATACATTTGCTTGCATCTTTGGTCAACATGGTTTCTCAAGTGAAGTCTGTCAATCACCTTTCCAATTAATTTCCAGGAGTCATTAAAAGGCTCTGGCAGTGGAAGAGTGTCTTTGGCAATTTTCAGGCTGTCCATGTGACACATGTTGTCGTAAGCTACGCATATAGAGGACATTTTTCGACGAATATTTTCATCAGATATCACACCTTTCATATTCCTAAACTTCCTGTACAGCCATAGAACTGTAACAAGGAATGCCTGGGTTGGTGATTCAGACCTATATGATCAAAACTATATACGATATATAACATATATATTCGACAGGTAATGTTAAAAGGTTGATTCTAACACACTGTAGTCACACCTTGTTTATTATTCACAAAACATGGATGACGTGAACATACCTATAAAGTGGCTGCCAGTACTTAATGTGGCCTGGCCAGCACTGACAATAATACTTGACCAACTGTGATATGATTTCAAACCACCGGTATCTTTATTGCATTCAGTTTCTTGTACTGTTTTGTCATCTACAAAACTGGGATTTTTCTGTAAGAACTCCGAAGTCCCTTAAACTATTAAACTCAGTCATATGGGATCATAATAATAACCATATATAGCTTTGAAACGAACATGTGTCGTTGGAAGGAAGTTGTACCATACCTTGAAATGTGGAAGCATTATTGCTTTCATTGCAATCTTGGGACATTGTTGCTACCGGGTTTTTACAAAATGCGAGGCAGCGAATGTTTGTTACAATTTAAAATTTATTATTTTGCATGTGTGACACCTCTTCTCATGATTATAGCTTTTTGTGCCGGTGAGTCCGTAAGATCAGCTCAGCAGCACTTTTTACCCTATTCCCCCGCATATAAGCGCAGCGCCAGTATAAGCGGATCTGTAGCCTGCGTAGCCTGCGTAGCCTGCGGTTTACTTGGTTTTCCGTGGCGAATAAATACCGGTTATGCAATAAATGGCCGCGCGCAGGAAACTGGTGAGAAGGGAGGGCGGCGAAAAAAACCGCCTGCAATCATGCCTATGAAAATTTCGAAACTGCGTTCGCTGGCGAACGGGGAAATCTGATTGGTTGATAATAATAGCTGTCCAAACTGAAATCAACATCTTGACAAACATCTTGCCAAGTTCTCCCTCACTCAGGTCGTCAACATTAAAATGTCGTAAAGGATTGGCATTTTCTTCTAATCTAAAGACCTTCACGAGTTCGCAGGTGAAGCACTGACCTTTGCAGCTTTCTTTCTGTTCTGCGGGGTAGACGTCGCCGAATCTGGCGTTCTGGAACTCAATGGCCGCTTGCTTTTTACAGGAGTATCGGCACGGGCTTGCTACTCTGACGTTGACTCTTTTAAGAATTGGTAAGGTTGCCCCAAATTTTTAATTTTTCTTGCGCAAGGGTTGCAAAAACGGTAAGCACATGTGATTAGTGTACCAGTTATAATTCTCACCAACATGACCACGTTGGAAGTTTAGAAGCCCTCAATAAAACCAATAGCCTGCAGATGTGAGTATGGCGTCAACAACAGAAGGACGATTGTAATTTGGGTCGGAAATGTACACGGACTTCCATATCATACAATTACAATAGACCCTTTTAATAATGACGTAGAATGCGGGGGGGGGTTGCGGCAACTTCTCTCCCCGCTAGCAATTTCACAAACAAAGCAATGGAACGTCGTGTTAATCTTTCGAATTTCCGGTAGGATAACAGTGTTAAAACGAATAATAAATAAACAAATAAATGTAAAAATAGATCTAAATGTTGAAATAAAACGTTTTTAGTTTTGATGATAGGTGGTGGAAATTAATGTTTTCACGTCTCAAAATACGTCTTGTATGTAGGTAGTATTGTTTAATAAGCTGTTCTTATGTATCCATTTTGTGTCATACTTTATATACTGTGGTCTAGCGTAAATAGGGGCGCTGCAATTGCACAAGACTATGTTATGATAGGCCTCCTCTGGCCAACAGTTTATCCGTCTACCTCCTAGTGGCCTCCGCCGGCCTAAAATTTTGGGCATGCGGACCCAAAAATTGTGTAAACGGGTCTCTATTCAAAATCTATAGGCCGAGCGTATTTTTACTGGCATGATGATCGCGCACTGTCAAAAGAAAACTCAGATTACACAACGAATAAAAAGCCCTTGAGACTTCAATTTTCGTGATCACTGCCTGCCTCGATGCCTAGCTGTATTGCAACACTCGTTGCTACCTTTTCAAGGTAGGAAAATACTTTCTTCAGAGTAGATTCTGCAAAAAAAATATAAATTAACTCAAATGTTTGCATACACACATAGATTTGCCAATAAATGCTTACATTTCCACGGCATGTTAATAATTAATTTTTTAAACATTGATACCTTCAAGGTCTGACTGTGTTGACATGTCTTTTAGAACTGAAAAAAAACATTTGTATTCAATGGTAATTTTATGTACACAAAGATTAGCAATGAATGACCAAATCAAGATCATTTACAGTACTTGTTTCAACATCCTTTTTGGTAGCTCCACAATGAGTGTAAAATTCTCTAAGCTCATGGGGGACACCTAACTTTTGGGCTTTATCACAATGTAAGTCGCAAAAGGCGTGTCCACGCTTTGGAGACAAAGGACAGATATTTCGGTAGTTAATAGGTCCAAACTGATCTATTGAAATTGGGACCACCCACATACAGTGAACATAGCGAAGTTTCCAATTTCCATCTGCTACGTACAATTGACCACAACCTGTTTTAACAAAATACAATAATTTTAGTCTTTGTTATGCTTTCTTTTCATATGTCATTTAAAAACACTCTTTCCCAATTGTAAACTGAATTTTGTCTCAATAGTAATTAATTAAAGTATTACAATACACTGTACCTTTGCTTTTACAATGTTCCGAACATGTATGTGCATACGGATGTTCACAACGCATTCTGTCCACAACCTGCATTGCATCATCATACGAACCAGATAATGGTCTGGACTCTTTGGGATTAAATACCCACTGCTCCCTTGTGCCCATGGAATCCAGTTCGTCCTCTACTTCCTTGTGCCAAAAACATTTGGCCATTGTCTTCGCTGACAGTTCTCCAGGTAGAACAACTAAAATTAAACAAATATATAAGTATATATATATATATGTTATAATGTATATATATATACCATGAACTAACCAATATTTTTTGTTGTCCCAGGCACAACTGGTTCTGTTTCACTTTCTTTTGTGATTTTAGATTCTGCGGATTCTATGTTAATAGACAATTATTGGTTTATGGCAATATAATTTGGTTTCACTACGCATATCACTAACATGTACAATATACATTCTGTTCATTGAGATGCATGTTAATGGAATTTAGTAAAAAATTACCTTTTACATTCCTTTTTGTAAAAATTGATCCATATTTAACAATATGATCATGGTGGACATCATTATATGCCTCTGCAAAACCACTGAAGGACACCCAACAATGCTTGCTAAGATAGACAGATTTACTGGTTATTCTTGGTCATTTTTTTCAATTGGTATATAGTCTATATAGATAGACCTTTCAGGTCACATCATTTTGTTCTGTCACCCACAATCTCAAGTCTTACCTTATACAAGAAAGTAATGATGCTCACTGTTTTTTAATTGCATGTTAATACCTATATTTGAAGTTTTGCACATTACCATACGGTGCGTATTACAATGTGTTAACCCAAAGCTGGGAACCATTTGTTTAGGTTGGTATCAATGTATGTAACATCACTCACTTCTACTATTCTGATTTTTAGATCATTTGAGTAGAGATGTGTGCCAAGTTCAGTGGTGTAGTTGCATGGACCATAAACGTGTGAACAGGTTCTGCATTCTAACATCACTTTAGTGCACGGAACGGGTCCCGATAGAGTGAACAACTTGGCATTGGATGGATTGTTTCTGATTGTTAAATTGTTTTTGCATTGCGTACAACTAAAAACTGGCGGCGTTAAAAACTTGGTATATGCCATTTCCTCAGATTCTGTTAGTTGCCATAATGCTTCGTCCGAATCATCCTCAATTTCATCAATATATTTAACGCAATATGTTTGTGCAAACTTGACATAACGCAAAAATCGTCTCGGGAAACCTTGTTAATCTTCTCCGACTGGCTATATATCTTGTAGACGATATCCACCCCATTCACAGTTCTTCTAATATTCTTCGGAACGTGCCTCAACGCCTTTCGAAGTTTCGCCACACCAGTAACGGTCAGTTTACAAACAAGCAATTGAACAGCTTCGTCTTCGCTTAATGCAATTCCGCCGCACAAACGCTCGAGATCTACCTTGTTTAAGGCAGATATTTGCTCGCGCACTTCATTGGCATAGTCGCTATCAGCAACAGAACTTCCCTTTATTGCATCGTAATCGAGAAAAGCAGATGGCTTTCTTTTTGTTCTAGGTTTCTTAGACATTTTGCCTTAATCGTGCAATACAATCTGTGCTACAACCTAGGTACAAAGTACATCAACATATGATATGAGGCCTGTCTGCATTGTAGCCTGTAGGTGATTGTAGGGGCGGGTGGAGTAGAGGCACTGAGGCACGGTGGCAAGCGTGCTTTCAATTACCATTTGAGATGGCCCGTGTATTTTGGGCTGCATTTGATAATTTTTTTGTTCAAAATATCGATTGATCTGAATATGAATTTGAGATATATTACTATTAAATTACAGTTTGTTGTTGTTTACTCAAGTTTGTTTTTGTTTTTTGCTTGTATCTGGCATGTATTGTAGTTGCATTTGTCTGATCACAATGATTCTAAATTTGTCATTGGTTAAGGATGCACTTTATTGACCTATTCATTGGCCTTTGTCATCTAACCAGCTGCCTCCTTAGGCTATATAATTGTGCGTAATTATCGTCCTTTAAAGTGCACCTAACCCCCATTTTTTTATTTTAAAATTTTGAAAGATTGTGATTTTTAAGGAATTTTGGTAACTTTTTTGTCGCACTGCGATCAATGCTCTTGTCGCTACAAAGGGCAAAATTCGCTTGCACACTGGTTCATGACCGCACATGGTACTGGGGAGAGTGACGTAAATTCCAGACAAGCCGCGCTTCACAAGCTTCACGCTAAGTCGCTAATACGGACTAGGCTGCGGTAATTCTACTTTTTCTGAGCGATCCTACAAATATTTCTACCAGCCTGTGATGTGAATTATCTGACAAATTATTAGATTGAAGCTGATCCTACAGCCTACGACTCGGCCTCTGAGCCCAAGGATGAGGCTTCGCTACTAGAAGATTGTTTTGAAGGGGAAGGTTTCAAAGACAATAAGATGTGCTTGGATGATCCAGTCACGGATGAAGAATGGACTGCGAAATATGAACAGGAAATGCAAGAGATTACAGAGGAAGAGGAAAAGCTAAAAGCCCGTTTAGATAGGACAACTGAAATCATCGAATGGTAAGAAAAGAATCGCCAACATGTCAACTGTTTAATGAAATACTCACTGAAATATAGAACATTGGCCATGGACTAATGTAACTATATGCTTTTATAAATACATTTTTAAAATTTTTAAAAACATAGGTGCAAGTGTGGTAACTGTAACGTGGAGTCTCTTCAAAATATCTCCGAGGCCTATTGCTGCAGAGAATTAAAAGACTGTATCGAATCACTGAGTAGTGATCTGGTAAAACATGATCTCGCAGAGGGTATCGAACTGACCTGTGTAAGCCAACACCCGGGATTTAACCCTGTCTGCCTCCAGAAATGGAGCTTAAGGTTGGCTTCTTGGAAGTATAAGACAAGGGAGAGCAAAAGATATCAACAAATAGGGAGTGAGGAAATGTATAATCCAGTAATAGTTAAATTTTTATTTATTATATATTTATTATATAACTAATTAAATGCGCACGCGCTCATTGGCTGGGAGGCATGTTTCTATAACTGTATGGAAACACTGGGATTTTCCCGCCTTATGCTGGACGGCTTTAAATTTTCAAATATAAACAATTAAAACAAAGTATTTTCGCAATAAATGTTTGTTGAGTATGGCTGAGGGACATATTTCTGAAGAGAACCTGGAACCACCAATCAAAAAACGTTTTGCCAGTCCAGCTAACGAGGAGCTAGACAATTTACTAGACTCGGCACAAGCTCGAAGCACTAAATACAACACACAGCGTACGCCATGTCAGTATATAAAGGGTAAGAAATATCACGGTAAAATGTTGTCTTTATACAAGAAGAAACAAGTTTTTAATGCCAAAAATGTTTGTTAGACTGGGCTCAACACAAACGGATTGAAAAACCACTGTCGCAGCAGTCGAAACAAGAATGAAATAAAACGTTACGACTCTTTTATGCTGAAGTCCGCAACAAAAATGGCGAAGAGTAGGGCAGGTCAACTTTGCTTTGCTTCAGAAGTGGCATCGAAAGGCATTTAAACTTGCCTCCCTTTAACAAAGGTTATCGTTTTTCGCAAGATTCTGCCTTTAGCACGTCAAATATGATGTTAGATGCAAAAATTAAGCAACTAAAACGTGATGGAAAGCAAAGCTTCATCCACAAACCAGCCATTACCCTACCTGACGTGAAAAAGCTAAAAGTACACCCTGTGCTGTCTCCATCCATTCCTCTTGGCCTTTTGCGAAATACGTGGTTCCACACAACGTTGTACTTGGTGTTGTAGAGGCAGAGAAGGCCAACGACGCCTAACCCTCAGTAGTTCCAAGTTCTTGGTCAATGAAAACAACTCTCCGTCAGTAACAATGGCGCATGATGAATCGTCCAAAAATCATCCTGGCGGCATCAGCGAGTATGAAACGTTTGAGGAGAGCGCTTGTTTGTACAAAACAAGTGATGACCCTAGTTATGGTTATAATGCCTTGTCCTGCTATATTTCCAAGCTCAATCCTAAAATGCGAGGCTTTTTATCAGTATCCGAAACGTCAATGGTCTCCCGAAGCTTCAGTGTGGTATGAAAATGGTCCTCTGTGCGTAAACAAGTTGGGTGTTATGATGAAAGAAATCAGCAAGCAAGCTGGGCTTTCGCAGATCTACACCAACCACTGTTTGAGAGCGACAGCAATCACCTTGTGGCCAGATGCTGGCCTTTCCAATCGCCACATAATGATGGTTTCTGGTCACCGAAACGAGCAATCGCTGAAGAGCTACAATTCGCGGCCATCGTCTGACCAAATTCGACAGAGTAGCGATGTTCTTTGATGAGCGTAATAGCAACAACCACTTCTCTCTGTCTTCAATAGTGCTGCTGGCCCTCAGTTATTTCCATGTTCTTCAACAAGTGTGAGCGCAACAAGTTCCCTGTCTGAAAATACATCTTTTCCAACTTGTTTTCTGGCTGTTCAATTTCTGGTTCGGTTCAAGTCAATTTCAACAACAGTCATCCTTGATCAAACTATATTTGTTAAGACAACCGCTCCAACAAAGAGTGTCATTCACATTGTTATATTCACAAAATAACATTAATAAAAGCTTCTGATCTGTTATTGCTTGTATTGTATCACCGACATTCGCCATCTATAAACATGCCGCTCACTGACTGCCTGTCAAACGACTCAAACCACTGTAACAGCGACATCCTCGTGGTTTTGACACTCGCGTAATGAGAATTTCCGGCGTAATCAAGTGCATAAAAATCGTGAAATCCTTACTACAATAGCAATTTTTGAGTTATATTATAAAAGTAATAGAAAACATTCTCCTGTGTTTCCATACACGTATAGAAACACTTGTGCAGGTTTCGGAGAACTCGAAATTATGTGGAAACACTCGCCCTTCGGGCTCGTACTTCCTGATGGCTAGTTCTTCATTGTCAAGACCCCATTGCAAAGCTGGTGGCATAGGACTTCGACGCTGAACTTTAGTTGTGATAGACTTCCTGTGTTTCCTGTGTTCAGGCAAATCTCTAATGCAGCCTCCACTGTCACAAAAACTGACTTATTCATTAAATCCAACTCTTCATTGCTGTAGCTGGAAAGTGGACTATATCCACAAGGAACGTTTTCGAAAATCAGGTGAGCCAACATTCTAGCTGTTGACTGGGCTGGACCAGAGTAGATTTCGGTCATCCCGCTTTCGTTTCTGACGAGTATATGATGTCGTGAACAGTTCACAGGGCTTATTTGATCGAAGAGCCTCACAAAATAAGGCAGCACGATCAATCTTCTGAAAAGCATTAGCCATATTTTTGATCTCCTCCTTAGTTACTGTCTGTGCAAATGGTGGAGTGACACAGTACTCTTCTCTAACTCCATTCACCAAATAACCCTTGTTTGGCTTATATTAACATCAGCTTTTTCAAAAAGCAGTTCCTCAAATTTAACAGCCCTGTCCAATGTTCTTGAGCAACCAGAGGGAACACTCCACTGTTGAGGCAGTTGTGTCCAAGTGAGTTCTGTAGGGATGGTCTGTAGGTTAAGGTTGCTGTAGTCTACAATGGTGTACAGAAGGGGAGCTACATGCTTGCAGCATCCCCCTTGACCAGCTTTACATGAACACTTAGCATCTTCCACCTCACCATCCAGCTGGTTCAAATGGACGTAAACAGGGTAACTGGTACTCTTCATTGACACAAGCTTTAATTGTATATATATATATATAATTGGATGCAGCGTGGTCAGTTAGGTGAACAACCAGTTGGGAGCGGTTTTGCACGGAATTGAGCCGTCGCGTCCCACCACTAGGAACTGTGTACAACTTGTGAACCTTGTTCGCGGCCTTAAACCGGTGTCAAGACAAACCTCGATGAGTGTAGCTTCGACTTCTAGTTCGAGCCAGCCGAATATTTCATAACCCCCTCAACACAATTCTGTTGCTGCCATTTCTCTGACTTCCGAACGAACCGAACAACCAAGTAATGCTGCGCCTTCTGTTGAAGCCAACCAGCCTCCACCAGCTCAACCAGATACCGCCGCCGCTGGGGAAACAACCTTAGAGGTAAGACGATCTATTTACTCGGCCGGCCACTTTGATCCGTCACAGTGAGTGTCTGCTTGTGGATTGTCTGTCTATCATCATATCCTTAGTTTTCTGAGTTTTAGTTTAGTTTAGTCCACATTGTTTCATGGAGCGCTTGTTCTAATGATGCCCTTAGGGGAATTGGTTCATTCAACAGTTTTATTGTTTCTCTACCACTGGTCGTGGGTTAATTTGTTTGTTGTCTTCAGTGCTTCAACGCCACTTTCACTTACATTGCATGTGGATTCTTTGTGACTCTTAAGTTTATCCCGCTCCGGACGCGACGGCTCTCGTTTCTCGATATCCTAGTTCTTTCCTGCTATCACACGGATTCTCTATTGGCCGGCATTCCTTAATCTATGGTCTCGCATCTGGGGTTTTATGAAATCTCATGGCCCATTGTTTAATTGTGTTATTTGTCTTAATTGTGTATTGCTTGTTAAAAATGCCCAATGGAATTTAACATTGTGAGGCTTCGTGTCTAATGAGTTCAAACACTTGAGGCACTTCAGGTTGTGGACCCAGTGAGTTTAAAAATAATTATAATAATAAAAAATAATAATAATAAAATAAATAAATAAATAAATAAATAAATAAATAGATAGATAGATAGATGTGATTCTGTGTACCCACTGTGTGACAGTGTGAGGCTGTGTGCCCACTACATGAGTTGACGATGGGAGGCTGTGTGCCCACTACATGAGTTGACGATGTGAGGCTGTGTGCCCACTGGATGACAGTGTGGGGCTGTATGCCCACTGCGTGACAGTGTGAGGCTGTGTGCCCACTAAGTGCCAGTGTGAGGCTGCGCGCCCACTGAGTGACCATGTAACTGCATGAGGTTGTGTGCCCACTGAGTGACAGCATGAGGCCGCGCGCGTGCTGAATGACAGGGTGAGGTTGAGTGAGATGTGCATTGTATTTTAATTGAGGGGAGCGCGATGTGTCGCACCTATCGCGTGTTAGTCGGTCATCGTGGTCTTACTGCATACTCGTGTGGAGGCGTCGTTAAGGGCACACAGACGGCGACCTCATTTCATGGTTATTTCTCTGGCCATGTGTTACTTAGCAATTTGTTTACGCCATTTTCTTAGGTGACTGCGCAATTGGCCAAGTTGCGACAGGATCTATTGGCAATGCAACAAGCCATCAATACTCATCTAGTCCAAATGGCCCTGGCTTCTTTGCAGTCTCTTATTGCAAAGCCCGCAGATATATTTGATGCGCATGCTGTGCTAGCGGCTCTGGAACATCTTGTCACGGTTGCACAAGATCAGCAGGATTCCGAAGCTGTCAAATATGCTACTATCCTCCGACAATGTCGTGCGCTTGTGCGCAATCCTGCTCTGCAGAATGTTCTGGTAAAGTTGGTGGCCTCTAAACAAGAAGCCGAGGTTGCTCGTGTTATTGAGAAAAAGCTCAAGAAAGTTCCTGCTGGTTGTCCGTTACGAACCCCTTGCGAATTTAATCGGGGGCGGATGTCACCATATGTCCCAGGCCGGCGCCGTAGACTTGGTGGGTTACTATGTTTTTCCTGTGGCAGGTTCGGCCACTTGGCTAAATTTTGCCCTGTAGAACTAGGCCGGAACTCTGCCTCAACTTTCAAGAAAGAGATGTAGTGTTCGACAGTTCCCTGAGTAGACATACCTGTACTGTAAATGATAACCATCTAAGCAAATGTTTGCGGTAATGTTTACTTGTAATTTGTTGTGTGCTGAACACAAGTGAATCGAGTAATACTCTAATAAATTAACTTCTGAACTACGGACTAGTTTCTTTCTCTTGGGCTCCGACTGTCAGGCGATTGCGATACATTTCACATTACAAACCCCAGTTGCATTGGTTATACCCGTGTGGCTTTTGTTTGCCGCATCCTAGCTCGGTGGGCTGATCCAGGAGGCGTTTTGTCTTTCAGGGCATTCCCCTGTTGCAACGATTTCTCGGGCAGATGGATCACTTCCCCCGGGACGGGGTTCTTGTCGCGAAGCGCTTTACTTGGTACCCAGACTCTTTATTTTCATTTCTTTATAGCCCCACGCAAAAAAGGCGAAGACAGATAGGCTGCCGTTTGATCCTGTCACAGCCTCGCGGGAGACGAAGTCTCGTTGCATCGGGTGGGTGCTTCGCGATTGAACCCTGGGCCCGGAGGAGACACCATTGATTTGTCTGCCATATTCAATTAGATTCAGCACGCGTTGTGTGGGAACCCCCATCACGTGAATTCCATTTCTTTTCGGGACCCTGCAGCATTCAAGGCTGGCGAATTACATCAACATGTTCCTGCCTGGGATACTATCCTCCAGGGACATGCACAACGTGAAAAAATTCTCCGATGGATCAAAGAGGGGGTGGATATGCGTGATTTCATGCGCCCTTTTCGGGGCACTTTTAAACGGGAGAAGTTTGACAGTCTGATGCCACCACCGCGAATGATGGGCAACCACAAGTCTTGCAAATCCTTTAGTGCCTTCATTTCTACTACTTTAGAGGAGCGGCGGCAAACTGGGACGCTGCGGTTATGGGGTCGGGCTGGCGAAGTACCGCCGCCTCATTTGGTCCTACCTCTTACTGTTGAACCCTCTAAACCGCGGTTCTGCCTAAGTGCGCGATACCTCAACTTATGGATGGTCAAATCCCCCTTTTCGTTAGATAGGCTGCGTGATGTCCCTCGTTATGTTTACCAGAATTCTCTAATGTCGAAGATCGACGATAAATCTGAAAGGGTACAGGGTTCCTATGACGTCGAGGCAGGGAGATTCTCCATATGTTAATGCTAATGAGGTAACGGGAGGAATAATGAACTGATGATGTTATTGCCTGCTTAGAATAAAAGGTAGCTGAACTGTTGAGACTGAATAATGAACTAAAGGAAGAAAAAAGCAAACTTAAATCTGAAAACACACAACAGAAAACTGAAATAAAAGTGCTAACTGAGAATTTGCAAGAGGAAACTAATAAACTGAAGTTTTCTATTGAGAGTTTTAAAAACGATGTAAATCTGGTGAGATTTTACACTGGACTCCAGGATTATCAAACTTTTAGAACGTTGCTTGAGTCATTTATGCCAGCTGCAAATAGCCTTGTCTATTATGGTACCAATACAAATGCAGAAGGGCTAACATCGCAAGATGTCAGCAAGCATGGGCGAAAGAGGTCACTTTCCCTGGAGCAACAGTTTTTCCTTGTCCTAGTTCGCCTTAGGCTAGGCTTACTTGAAACTGACATTGCAACAAGGGCTGGTATATCACAG
>JAOTOK010100509.1:0-14658 GCA_025770025.1 Virgularia gustaviana | reverse complement strand
GCCTCGCCTCGCCTCGCCTCGCCTCGCCTCGCCTCGCCTCGCCTCGCCTCGCCTCGCCTCGCCTCGCCTCGCCTCGCTTCACTTCACTTCACTTCACTTCACTTCACTTCACTTCACTTCACTTCACTTCACTTCACTTCACTTCAAAGTATTTACTTACAAAATTTCCAGTTTTAGTCCTTCAAAAGCATCAGCTTCGATTGTCTGTAAATCCGAATACTCCAGCAACCTAAGCAAAAGTTTGAAATATTACTTAAAAAACATCGACAGGCTGACTTATCTACAATTCAAGGGGACAAAATACTACAAATATTCACAGAAGTAGAAGAGAAAGGCGGTTAGGTTGGACATAATTGTTGGGCTTCTGTTCTACTAAGTTACACAAAGACAGTTTTCTTCTATCAATGATATACTTACAAATGTTTGAGAGCTTTAGTATGGAAGAATACGTGGTTAGTCAGCTCCTTAATTGGCGTTTTTTTGAGGTATCTACAAAACGAAAAGCTGGACAGTCAAAAAAGCAATTTTGATCTGATGTTTAACTATAATATATAACGCTTTTAATATAAGCTTTCGCTCAAAATTACAATTTAATAAAGGTATATATAGCTATTGATTATGCTTATTTGTATTACATAAATGGCAATGTCAAATGTGTTTTGCAGGCAATTCAACAGTTCTGTGTGAAAGTACGGTAAAAACTTACAGCCCTTCCAAGTTATTGTAGTTTTTGAAATTATCTTTGGAAAGAGTGTGAACACTCGTTTGGTCTAGGTACCTAACAAAAAGGGTTGACAAATAAGTTGATGTTAGATAGGGATGTAAAAACGAACTACACACAAGAGGTACAGGGGGACTTACAAGTGACGTAGTGGTGATTGGACCGTGAAAACTGGGGGGGCTTTCACATGTGTGGTACTTAGGTATCTGAAACGAAAATAAGTATAAGAAATAAGGGTAAGTGAGGCAAGAAGCAAGGAATGAAGCAAGCAAGCAAGTATAAGCAAAGCAAGCAAGTAAGCAAGGTAGCAAACAACGAAACAAGTAAGCAAAGCAAGCAATATAAGCAACACATACAAACTCTTTAACGACACCAGTTTGTCAAACGCTCCTATTGCAACGTTTTCGATTGGGTTATCGTTTAAGAACCTAAAAACAAGAAATATTACTAGACTGTTCGATCTTAGTGCTTTCTTACAAAAATTGTTATTAAGTTTATAATTCAGCGTACAATTCCTTAAGACGGGACATATTGCCAAATTGTTTTGCTGTCACTTCAGGAATAAGGTTTCCGCTAAGATCTCTACAAAAAGAAAGAAAATTAAAAGCTATGTAGCGAATCTTCATAATCGAGTTGAAAAAATTCAGCGTACAATTCCTTAAGACGGGACATATTGCCAAATTGTTTTGCTGTCACTTCAGGAATAAGGTTTCCGCTAAGATCTCTACAAAAAGAAAGAAAATTAAAAGCTATGTAGCGAATCTTCATAATCGAGATGTTAAGTTGAAAATAATCCACTTACAAGCTTTCTAAGTTAGACAGTTTGTCAAACGAGCCATCCACCAACGAAAAAATTTTATTTGAACAAAGCATCCTGCAAAAATACAATAGATAAATTGACTGAAAAGTTATTGAAAAAGGGTCAGTTTATTTGTTGTAGGAAATTAAAATAATTTTTAAATACTTACAAATACTTTAATTTGGTAAATTTGGTAAACATCTTCATGGAAATGTGAACAAGGTTGTTGTTGTTTAAGTCTCTAAGATATAAAAACATGCAAAAAGTGGATGTGCAGGTTCGTTCTAGGCAAGATTCCTTGATGTGACAACAATTGTCCACAATCAATACATACAGCTGTGTCACGTTTGCATCAATATTGGTGGGAAATTTCTCCAAGTCAAGTCCAATGCATGATATTGAATATTCGTTGGGTGATCGTGATGGCGTCATGGTACAGCTACAGCCTTTCGGACAAGCCATTGTTGATAGCTTCACATTTAGAAATACCACAACAACGAGAAAACTTAAACTAGAAATAAAAGAAAACTGTGGATGTATTTTCGACCGTTTGACCGCTACTTTATCAAATACAGCGGTAGGCTTCATCACTTTATTATAAAACGATAAATGACGCAATTGTTCCTCAATATTTCATATGCCACATCTTTAATCTTTTAGCCTGAGGTTATACATATTAACTTTATATAACTGGAATCCAAATTTTAAGAAAATAATCGTTGATTTGCGCACTCACCATTGCCTCATGATTAGAGTAAAAGTTACAATTTTTCCCGAGGACTGAAGTAGTCTTTATAAGTTGTTCTGAATAATTGGAAAGAACAAAATAAGGACTGATGCTAAATAACATTCGGCAAACATATCTACTGCGATTATTATGTGTCATATCTATATGTATTTATAGATATAGTTTTATTGCTTTTTTGATGAATAATTAATTAGGATTGATCAATTATTAATGCTTTTTTTTCGTCATCAACGGAAAGTCCCATAAATAGAATTACATAAACATCTTAAAATGTTTGTTTTTTATGATAGCTAAATATAACATAATATATCATTATACGAAAGTCTTTCAAGTAAATAGTAAATATTTTCATGGGGAATTCACTACAATTAAGAACTGGTTTAAGAATTATTTACCATGCGAAGATTAATAAAAGCGGGTCAAATCGGTAGTATTTGAACATTAATAAAGATGAGCTCCAACCAGTTATCTATAAAAACATTCGTTTACTTAATAATAACTCTATTTCAATTTGGTAGCAACTCCAGTAAACATGTGGCATTAAACTAAATTTTAAGTCGAAAGTAGCTCAAACGGCATTTTTATTTTTTTCATTCATTAATTTTACAGGAATTGAAAGCCAAGACACAATAAGATCAGTAATTATTTACCAAAAAACCCTATACTTTAAGGCATACGAAAAGTTTCAAACAGAAGTACATGTTAAGTCAATAAATGACCACAGGAATGTCCATAGCAAATTTTTAAATTGGTATAATATAAATCTATCATTAGAAGTAAACAAGAACTGAGTTGTCACATTAGCTTATAAAAAATAGAAATATTGTTTTTTTTTTCGTTGAAGATATATGTATGTGATAACCTTGGGATAGGAGCTATCTTTTTCGATAAAGTTACAACTAAGTGTTTATATTTAGTTTGAGTCACTTGCATAGTGTCTTACATTGTACAGCTTGACAGCTGTTTGCCTTATCTAAGTACCATATGTACGCCATAATAATGTGCTACATACGTGTGTATGACATATACTGCTTATTGAAATTCCAAAACGCGGTTTTCCGATCTATTTATAGAACTAACATAGATCAACTGCTTATATTTTCGACTGTATGGAAGCATACATCGGGCACCAAAACAGTTGTTACTTGCCATTACTAACTGTAATACCATTATTAATAGATGCATATTCAGATCTTCCGGAGTGATAACCATTATGCAGTATCGAAATAAAATTACGTGTAGTTTTTCATAACAAACAATATCCAATGGAGCACCAAGGAAACCGCGTTTATTGCATAATGTCCAATACTTTAGACATCTACTGTGTCTAACGGCAAACGATTTTATTAGGTATATTGACTAGATGTTTGGAATATTCTTATTGGGATCTGCATTCGTTGGTATGTCTTAATTGATGTCCTGCATTGGAATACGCCTACAACAAAATGTCTAACGTACGTGGACAGCGTTGCTCCAGGACACTTGTGTCGTCGCACCAGACCTAAGCCCTGTACTGTGTGACTGCATGGTCATTCTTCAGCCCAAGGGCTCTCGAGCAAAATGCCAATAGATGAACATTTCACATATTATTGCATACTAAGTAAATATATAGACATCAATTAAATAAAATAATCAATGTGGTTTTTACCTGGCTCATCCAGTCAAATTATTTCATTAATTGCAAGTTATCCTGTTGTAAGTCTTTGTCGCAATCAGTGGTCGCGACCACAGTTGGTTGCTCGACCTGGTCTCACTCGGTTTATGGTAGCGGCTTTGGTAGTTCAGTGTTTTCGTCAATGCTCTGGTTCCCGTCAAAGCAGCAGCGTATAAGGATATTATATAATGAGTTGCATGCGTGCGTGCAAGATAAACGAGCGACAAAGGCAACCGTATACGTAGCACCGACCTCTTATCTCGTTTAATTGAAAAGCGCCTTTGCGTTGGCCTGGAAACGCTTAAGAAAAGGATTTCAGAATTCACAACTTTCCAAAATAGCGAACGCCTAATTACATGAGCGAAAGAGGAAAACAATGCTGAATTCGATTAATTATATGCAAGTAATTTGTTTACGCCAAAGAAGTTATAGAAGTTATAATTCATACATCAAGACAAATAGATGAGGTACTAATGAGAGTTTGATGCTTTGTGCGGTCGCTACGCCGTTTCACAATTGCATTGTAGACGGTGTTGTGTCTTATAATGCTTATGAACGAGCTAACCACATGCCAGGAATAGCGCAATTTGCAACAACTCCACAAGGCTGCAGCAACTTAAAGAAGTAGCAGCTCTGTTACAACTTGGTAACAACTCGATATTCAACTTAACGAACTAACAACCTTGTTACAACTTGATAACAACTTGATATCCACAAGGCTGTATGCAGCAACTGGAAGAACTAACAGCCTTGTAGTACAACTTGATAACAACTTGATATTCAACTTGACGAACTTATAGCCTTGTTACAACTTGATAACAACTGGATATATACAGGGCTGTTATAGTAACTTGACGAACGAACAACCTTGTTACAACTTGATATCCACAAGGCTTTTGCAACTCTGACGAACTAACACGTCAACAACCTTGCTACAACATGATAACAACTTTTTGTCCTAACAGCCTTGTTACAATTCTTAGTTAGCTACAGCTTGTGCCACCATTTTTCCAAACACATTCCGCTTGGAATGTAAAAAAACACGAGACCAGAAACACCAAGACTTATACAAGAAAAACCTAAATCTGGCTACGAAGATATAGTAGAGTGGCAACTGTATGGTAAAACGCCTTCGGCATATTTGTGTCTAACTAGTGTTATGCTAAAGTCTGCCATAAGCCTGCGCGCCAGGACAATATTCCTTTACAGCGGTTACCACCCATCGCGCTATATATGTATAATACTCGTGCAATATCGTTATTCGATCTTTTCTGTTTATCGTACTCATAAACGTTAGCCGGGAGAACGATTGGGGAGAAGTCATTCCGCATACTGTACAACTGCACAAAGAAGACCAAGGTTGATATAATGGCTTACCAACAGTACGGCGGTCAAACTTTTGTGCATGCATAACAGATTTCGTGGGCTAAAGTGTCAACGCCAAAAAGCAGGGGATTGGATATATGAGCAAATCCTATAGCATATACCGGGATCCCGGTACCTTGGCTAACCGGACCGGACCGGTTCACGTGAACACTCCCCTCTGTTTTAAAAAGCATAGTTAATACTCACGCCTCGTAAACCATATACATAATATAGGTTGTCTGCGAGTGTTGAAATCACTAAATGTTGTTTGTGCGTAATTGGGGGCCACAAAATATCTCTTCGAGTCAATAAATAAATATGCGCCAACGCGAAACATCCGCCCGTTTAAGAAAGGCAAATTCCCCAGCGAATTTTTCCGACCGAAAACAACAAAAGACAAAAATAGAAATACAAAAAATCTGAAAATTCACCTTGCGTATATCTTGAATCCCGAACGCCTTCCGGTACTCTACGTGCACGCGATCGCTTTCCCGTAACGCGCAAAGCTCGAATCGCGAGAAACAACAATGCGTTATTTTTGTATCGAGAAAAACAAAATAGGATGGATGCTACTTTTTCACAGCGGAAAAAAGCATTCAGTCATCTTTCAGCAAATTGTCAAAGCTTACTGTCCACCCACGCACATGCAAGATGGCAGATTGATGTCAAAGACTGAGTGTAATATTCCTATAGCTATATTAGACTTGCACTTGTAAAAGACAACATAAATCGTGTGAGGAGACGTAGAACGACGTTATCAGCTCAAAGTAGAAACTGTTGCTTCGCTAACGTTCTTAACAACGGGAGAAGAGCTACGCTTTATTATGAACTGTATTTGTGGAAAGCCAACTGGCGTAGACTAGACTTACCCAGATTCGTATCAGCTATGCTCCTCGTAGGATATTTTCAAGTCATTTGACAGACAATATAATTTTAAAATGGAGTTGTCATAAGTTATTAATCGTCATTTCATAACCGATAATATACGTTTTCTGCGAGTCTTTAAATCACTAAATGTTGTTTGCGTGGAATTTAGCGCCAAACTAATCTCTTCAAGTCAAAATACGCGCCAACGCAAAACATCCGCCTTCAAGAAAGGAAAATTCCACTTTTTCCAAACAAAAACAACAAAAGACGCCCAACAGATAATTCTGGGATATAAACCTGCGCATTCTTGAATAAGTTTATTTAATTGCTGATAATATAACCGTATTCGTCTCATATTTTTTTAGAAATCTATACTTCTCGTGTAAAAGACGACCACTTTCTGAAGAAATGTACACAAACTCCACCAATTCATAACAAACACAATATATTTGCATTAAAATTAATCTAAGGAAAATTTTCTAGTGGCATATTAAAATCTTCAGAAAGTTAAAATTTTGACAGCAACCACCGGTCTTTAGTATTTTACTCTGGCTAACGCCAAACGATTTTACTTGTTAACAGGGAACGCCTCGCTGAGAATGGGTTAACTGTATAGAATGACTCTGACTTGGTACAACTATCGCTTGTGAGTGTAGAGGCCCACCTAGTGAATTTTATACTATCTTAATTTTTAAAAAATTACGAAAGAAAAGTAATTACTTTGTGTATGTGCCAATATAGTTTAAATGGATGGAGAAACATGTTTACAACGTAACATCTGATCACGAGTACAGCGGTTGATCGCCATAGCTAGAGGGGAGTACATTTCGTGCACAAATAAAGCGTGTTTTTTTGATAAGCTAGTATGAAATGATGTCCACCTACACAAGGACAAGCATGTTCTCTTAAGTGTTGTTCACGCAACAGCCCCCATTGCAGGTCATTAGTTATTCTAATGAATCAGCCGCTGTTGCATTGAACATACAGAATCTAGCTTTACATAATCATTTAATATACATTAGATTTCGTTTATCTATATCAACAATATTATAATATATAGTTCTTAATTCTTTAGCAAAAAAAAATTCATATGTACAGTAGGCCGAGCTACCATAACGTTTTAAGCACTGAAAAGGACTACAGCTGCCTTCTTGACCTTCTGTAAACAGAAGACAGCCTTGCTAACATGCAGTACGTACAAATACAACTATGTAGCTAGCTTACACGACAATTTCATTTCGGTGGAATCATTATTTATATCTATAATGTGACAAGAACTGCATATTGCGCGTACTGTAAAACATTAAACGGGATACGTCATGCAGAACGCAATATTCTCACAATATGTCAATGAACCGCCAAGACACAACATGGATATTTTTAAAGAAAAAAAAATGATGGACATATTGGTTCTATATATATATGTCATTCTTTGTTATAATCAGGAAAAAAATATAAGTTTAATGATTTCTTTCAAGCATAGATAGCATCTCTGGCTATATAATTATATTTGAATACAATTTAGGTTTGCTATATTTTAAAACCAAATTTCCATGCATTGCAGGTTAACCTGACTAAAATTCTCACCAAAAGTTAACATTTCGTCAGCTTGGTCAGCCAGAATGAATTTTATACAGTGCCAAAGATCATTCTGTGACCAATATATTAAAAGTGCTTGGCTTAAATATAATCACATGTACAAAAAGTTTAAAAGCATATAAATAAAGGATTAATGAAAAATGAAAATACTACACTTCCTTAATGAATAAAATAAATTGTCTGTAGGCTCGCTATTGTGGGATATAAAAAATCCACAGACTATAAACTAAAAACACAACAAAGAATTAATTACATAAGGCACGGCCGGACTATTGCAGAAATAAGCTATCAGCTTTGTTCAAATAAGAATTTATTTGAAAATCTTGACTTGAATTCAACGAAATTACCGCCACAGTTACCGGCAGTCAAAACTCTTCCATGGGTTCTACAAATATTTATCTGACAAAATACATTTTCTTTAAGGCGGACTAATTTAATCCACTCAGGAAAAAATCGAGGATATCGTTGGAAAAGATCAACAGTGCCGATCATATGGGAAGGTTAAGATTGTTGACAAACTATACCTGTACAACAACTCGAGTGTTATTTTTATTATCAAATAGATATGCCTGATACTTACAAGCCGTTTTGTTGTACTACCAGATTAGATTGAAGTAATGGCTTCGTATGTTTACCTTCTCGAAATAGCAAACTGTTGCATACGGACCGAGTATTATAGCGTGCAATGAGCTTTACTTGCTGCCAACGGCGTGGTACCCACGGCCAAGGTACGGCTATATATCACTGATCGATCATACAAACATGTTCCAATCAAAGCGATATGGATCAGTGAATACATCAACAATTAATGAGAAATGATTTGGTGGGCTTGGTCGCTAATACTTAAGGCTACCAGCCTACTAATGATTGACACTTGCGTAGCATGCTGTTTTATTACGAGAAACGCACGCGTGGCAATAAGCGCCTAAAATCAAATAAAAGAAAGTACAATTCAAAATTAAAATTTTCAATAAAGTTAACACTCAGTTCTTAACAGTGTCAACTATCTGTTCATCTCTCCTCTGCTTCTTCTTTTCTTGTGAAGTCAGTTCGGAGTTTCGTTACAGACATGCATTTATAACAATGTGTGTAATATTATAAATAAATTTAACACTAATGGAAAAGTTTTTTTAACATAATATTCGACCAGAAGCTACTACTTGGGGCGCTGCAATTAGACAATTCCAGTAAGAGTTGTTCAACGCTAACTGCATACATGCAGGGAACTGAATGTTTCTCAAAATTACCGTAAGGCCAAACAAAGCTCGCTCCAACCTAATTCACTTTTTTCAAATAAAGTAAAAGCGCTGTAACATTATCAGTTATTCTGCAGTTATATACGGCTACTTGGTAAAAATACTCCTCAAAGACGTTTTGGTTGGTAACTAAATCCGAAAAATTGTGTCGCGTTGTACGAATCGCGATTGGTGTGGGTGTATGGACTATTTTTGTATCTAGTCACGATCTCCTTTGCCTATAGCTATTTCGATTGTCGTGTTAAATGCCCAAAGGTATGGAAATGCACTATTAAAAATAAAGTGTTGCTTCTAAAGGCGATAGAGAATACTAATGGGACATATCTTCACGAATCATAACACAAAACATTCTATTCCATTTCTACTCTTTGCAACAAAAAATTCACAGGTTGAGCCAATTTTGAAAACGTTTTGGTCAGTGTCCAAGGCAATGAACATGGCAACATGCGCGATAAGGATGCTCGGTGACACAGCCCACTTATTAGCTAAATGATGGAAAAGACGAGACAAGCACAAGACTACTTACGTACCGTGGTCATTTAGCCTGATGAGGTCGGAGAGACATGCAAACATCTCTAGGAGGCCCAATATCTCTTGTTTTAGCCAGTGGCAGCTTTTCCTTGGGCATAGAACTTTTCTGAAGTTTCACTGAGGATTTTAGAGCAAAATATTGGTCGCCCCATCAGTTGTGTGTATACATATATACATGTAATAAGTTATTAGGAATTATTTTTAGCATCGAAATGACACTGTATCGTATGTTAATCTATAGGAATGACGTCATTGGTTTAAGTACCAGCAATCGTCGTTGCCTGCGTAGCCATATACATACCAATGCGAAGATCAATGACCCTCAGGCATGAATGAATCTCTTCAACATCGAGTGTTTTGTAACAAATGATACAATATTGGTCCTTGTTTGACGAGCACAAATGACGTAGAACAACTTGAATTATCGCTTATTGCGATGCAAATAATAACTACATATATCGTGTATTATATTTGTATGATATATTTAAAAAATGAGGCACCCAAGACACATAAAGAATAAAAAGATTGTCAATTCCTCAGTCATATCAGTTTCATCTCACGCAAGTAACATGGAAGAATGTAAAATAACTAAATGTGTTAAATCTGCAATCCGGAAACCCAAAGGCACGACTCGCCCAAGGCAACAATTTTTCGTTTCTTCAAAAAACAGGGTTATAGACAAATAATGTATAGCATAATCAAATGAGATATAAGTTGCGTGCAGCCAGTTTTCAGTTGCAAATGCGTGAATAATCATGATTG
The DNA here is from genome assembly GCA_025770025.1 of Virgularia gustaviana. NCBI lineage: Eukaryota > Metazoa > Cnidaria > Anthozoa > Scleralcyonacea > Virgulariidae > Virgularia > Virgularia gustaviana. Next base: position 4,356 of record JAOTOK010100509.1, on the reverse strand, counting down.
CGGAAAGCATGCTATTTCCTATCAAAATGTCTCAAGGAATTATGAACAAGTTTTGATGACGGTATAGTCAGAGGGGAGTCAGCTATACAATCTTTTCGATGATGATAGAGTTAAGAAAAATTTGACACGAGCGAATATTTTTCGGTCTTTCTTCCAAGGCTTTGTCAACCAGTTTAATTTCGTGGGGGTTTCCACAGGACAGTAACCCAGTACGATACGGAACTAAAGTTGCAACCTTCTTTTACTCAAACAAGACGCCTGAAGCTGGCGTTCACCCGGCGCTGAGTATATATAGATTTAGCGGCAATGTTGGCTAGCTCCTTTGCATGTTGCTACTGCAAGGATATAAAAGGTAAACATTGACGTGTGCTGCGCTGGTCAAAAGTCATGATGCTTGTCTACCGATCCGGCTGGTTTAGGTTCGAAACCCAATCAGAACGAAATTTTGAGATATTTTCTTTTTCTCCAAGTTTTAAGGTGTTTCTCTTCCTTAGTGTTATGGACAGGGTTAGGGACAGGATTAGGGTTTTACAGCCGTGTAGAACGTGTAGAACTCCGTCGCTATTGCGATCGTATTACGAGATTGATGAGCCGGGAGTCCACGACGCCAAGGAAAATAACAACAACAGCGGTAATCTGAAACCCAGTCCAGAGGACCAGCCTGGATAATTAGTGACAACCTGCATGTTGTCCTCTGGGGCCTCCCCACACATCTTTTTTGGCGATCGTTCATTTTTCCTTCCAGTAAACACGAGATCTTTATCACAGTTACATAAAGTAATCATGAACATCCTACTAAACTATTCCACGCTTATCTCTCACGAACAGCCTAGAATTGTCAATCTAATTGTCAGAATGCGGATTTTTTCCTAGTCATGCGGATTGGTACAAGCCGTATGTCGTTCACGCACGATTAACGCATGACAAAATGCCATGTCCGGCTGTCAAAAATACTAAGTAAAGTATATTTTAAATATAATAGAGCCAATCTAGACATGATGTATACAACTACACATACAACTAAAATGATGTATAAATCTTTTGTACGAAATATTACAATAGTCTGGACATTAGATGTACATGTTTGAAATGTCACTTATTCAAGAGATACAGGTCGCCATTAATTGACCATGCTCCGGAAGTGATCCAGGAAGTGACGTCAAAGACTCCAAATGCGCTTTTGCTATTGGCTTGTTGTCAATTTGCATGGAGTCTTTGACGTCAAAAGCCTTGGTTGAACTCCAAATTACTGAGGCTACAGGGACATATTTCAGTAGGGACAAAACATTTTACATGGAGATTGACAATTTCGGATCAACTTGTGCAAGCAAGGTGGCCCTAAATGCGATCGCATCGCCGTTCCATGTCATGTTTGCGCTGCATCGATCTATAAATAGCAACACGAAGCATGCACGTGTGCACCAAGACAGTAGCTTACACTAGTTCGTGGAAACATGAACAGTGGCACGTGCATGAACAGATGCAGGTGGCCCAAGATATTACAAAAGATTGTCATGCATTCTTCTAGATTATCTTCAGATTCTTATCGATTGAATTCCGTGCTGCGGTCCGATCATTTGATTAAGGCACTGCTTACATGGAGGGCCTTCTCCTGAGAGCGTTACCCTAGCTACACGCCGAGGATCGCACAAGCTGTAACAAGGCCACAACAGACTTGCTACAAGGTTGTTATATCAAGCCGCCGACCGCGCGATGTCTTCGCATGCCTTGTCTCACACTTGTTGACAAGTTGCCAACAAGTTGTTATCATGTTTGTAACAAGTTGTTTATTTTAAAGACTTGCTACAAGCTTGTTGTAACAACTTAATTTGGTCCTGCAACCGTTGTTAACAACTTGATATCGACAAAGCTGTAGCAACTTGCAGGGTCTACGAAGCTTCCGTATTCATAGAAATTCTTTTTATAATCACAACCATGCACCCACCGAAATTAGCTCATCACTGGCAATCATGAAAAAAAAAATTATATAGGAGTAATAATTACATACCAATTTCTAGAGTCATTGTCGCCTTATGATTCATTTTGTTCCTTCCAGAAACATATCACAATTAAAATCCATAAAAACAAGCTGAAAAAAAAAAGAAGATTGTCAGGATCTCAGAAAAGACTGGAAAAAAACTTGAGAGAATACACAAACGAAAGACGTTCATGTAGCATGTGTTTTGTAAGACGTTCAGAAAATAATGGCCTGTAAAACCCATTGTCCATCGTGATGTCACAACGATGATATTTTCCTATCAAACAAACTTGAATATCTCATGAACTAAGCAAGGTAACAAAGTTCTACAAATTTCGTACTTTATCGTTTGAAATGATCTTCAACATAGAGTCACAAAATTCTTGGGTGAAATGTCATGTCATAAGTATGATATTTTCATATCAAACAAAGCTGAATATATTCCAAACCAAGCAACGTAACAAAGTTCTACAAATTTTGTACTCTATCGCTTAGGTGAAATTTCATGTCATAAGCACTTTAAAAAACACGTCCAGTATAATTGAATTATACAAAAGCCACATCCATAATAGTTTGTCTTCACTTGCTCTTATGAAAGGCTTTGGCGTGAAACGTCACGAACAGAGTAACCATTTCATCACCATTCATTATTTGATTTTTTTGCAGGAATACGTGGGGTGTCCCTCGAAATTATTCACTTAACACAATCCCTAGGATAACCATAATCCCACTAGGATAATCTCCCACAATTAACTATGTGATTCTAGAAGACAGAAATCCGTATCATAGACACTTGTCAATGACCCGGTGTTCAACATTTCCAAGGCCACTCGTTGGGGTCCACCCAGGATCAAAAACCACACAGAGAGAAGACACGCATACCGAAAGGAAAAAAGTGACCAGGCTCAGCTGGCATTCAGCCGGTATACTTTTCTTTGAGAATGTGCTAAAAGAATTATTCAACTTAGTGTCGATAAACTAGTGGCAGATACCTACACACCGCACAAGGTCGTAACAGACATGCTACGAAGTCGTTTATATCAAGTACTGACCGCGTTGTCCTCGCATGCCTTGTCCCAGACTTGTCCACAAGTTGCCAACAAGTTGTTATCATGTTTGTAAAAAGTTGTTTATTCTATAGACTTGCTACTAGCTTGTTCTAACATCTTGATATCGTCCTCACGTCCTGCAACCATCAACTTGTTATCAACTTGATACCCACAAGACTGTAGCAACTTGACGAACTAACAGCCTTGTTACAACTTGATATCTACAAGGCTGTAGCAACTTGGTGAACTAATAGCCTTATTACAACTTGATAACAACTTGATGTCCACAGAGGTGTATAGCAACTTGATGAAGTAACAGCCTACTTGATAACAAGCTTGCTACAAGCTCGTTGCGAAGACATCCTTTTGCGACATGCAAGATTTTTTCTTGTGTACCTCGAGTCTCGTTTAATAATTATTAATTAGTAAGATCGATTTCCCTATGCCGTATTATACCACTTTAGAGATTAGTCACACGGTTTCCGGTTTTAGTGCATTGACCATCAGGCCCGATTATCCAGTTTTCAGGAGGTTTTAATCAGGGAGTGGCATACACCCAATGACTAACATATCCTTAGAGCTGATATCTGGGATAATCCGGAACTAACCATCACCGTTATACTAATGGAGATAATTCTACAAGTGATTCCAGAAAGATAGAAATATCTTACAGTTTATGATAAAACATTATGCTGATTATTAACCTTCCTTCATGTCCCGCACAAAATGAAATATCTCAACAACGAACTTTTCAGGTCCTTTTCTTAAAGAAGAACTTTAAAAAAACAACCCAGATAAACAAGTATTAATTATTAAGCATAGAAGCGTACACTTCGGGGAAATTGGAGACGGATCGAGTACTTTTTATTCGTAAATGCGGTTTTTTAATTTAAGCTTAAATTTTCAACCCTAAATTAAGCTTACAATTAAAATTAGCTTGATAAATGTTTGGAATTATTGTTATGACTAGGATGAGGGTTAGTGTCTGCATTTTGTTTTCATTTCGTCTTATTCTGGTTATTCTCAGGAAATTAAGACAGATATATAAATTCAGGATTATAGCTACTTTATATGTATTAGGTAAGGATTCGCTAAGATAACACACGCGACAAAAAAGGTAGTAACGCTTGTATTTCTTTGAAGCGAAGCGTACATGAACTTGGTTGTGTTACGGCTACAAACGACCATAGGAAGCCCAATTACGTCGGATAGTATATACAGCACAAGTTATTGTGTTATGTTGTAAAAAATACATTAAAAATCTCTTGTGGATAGTCTGTGTACCTGTACTTATTGAATACCAACATGCGAACACAGAGTACAAGTCGT